>PVHP010047920.1:0-12737 GCA_004024765.1 Zapus hudsonius | reverse complement strand
CTCTCTCTCTCTCTTTGTCTCTTTGTATCTGTCTCTCTCAAATAAATAATTTTTTATTTATTCATTTGCAAGCAGTAACAGAGAGAATGGGTGAGAGCTAGGGCCTCTTGTGGCTGCATATGAATTCCAGTTACATGCATCACTTTTTATATCTGGTTTACATGGGTTCTAGGGAATTGAACTTGGCTGTCCTGGCTGTCAGGCTTTATAAGTAAGCACCTTTAACCACTGAGCCATCTCTTCAGCCCCCTTTTTGGTTTTCAATTGAGTAGTTCTTTGCTGAGGGTCCACAAGGATATGGAAGACTCAAAATAAAAGTATTAGGAAGAGAGGGGAAGGGGAGGGGAAGATAAAAAAAAGTATTAGATTTGCCAGGTGTGGTGGAGCTCTCCTTTAATCCCAGCACTAGGGGGCGAGGTGAAGCTCTCCTTTAATCCCAGCACTAGGGGGCTGGTGGAGCTCTCCCTTAATCCCGGCACTCTGGAGGCAGAGAGAGGTAGAAGGATCGCTGTGAGCTGAAGGCCAGCCTGGGACTCAGAGTGATTCCAGGTCAGCCTGGGCTAGAGGGAAATGAAAACATCGCTTCAGGTGCCGTGAAGCTCATCAGCAATAGACGCCCTGGAAAACAGTCACTTCTTTCCTAAGGAGCCCTGAAGAATGCCCTTGAGGCCCCTTCTCCGATGCAGTCCACTAAGGAGCGTGGCCTCTGGTGGACCTGAGAGCGCGGGTTAAAGGCACTTGCTTGCAGATCCCGCGTGTCTGGGTTCGATTCCCCAGGCCCCACACAAAGGGGAACTGGAGTGCATTTGCAGCGGCTGGAGGCCCTGGGGCAGCTGCTCTCTTCTCTCTGCTTGCAAACAAATACATGATTTTTTGTTGTTTTTTCGAGGCTGGGTCTCGCTCTAGCCCAGGCCGACCTGGAATTAACTCTGGAGTCTCAGGGTGGCCTTGAACTCACTGCGATCCTCCTACCTCTGCCTCCCCAGTGCTGGGATTAAAGGCGTGTGCCACCACGCCTGGCTCTCTGTATCTGATTTCTGTGGCTTATGGGGGGGGAGAGAGAGAGAGAGAGAGAGAGAGAGAGAGAGAGAGAGAGAGAGAGAGAGCGCACCAGGGCCACCACCTTGTGGGTCTGGCCTATGTGGGTCCTGGGGAATTGAACCCGGGGCCTTAGGCACCAGAGGCAAGTGCCTTCACCGCTAGGCCATCTCTCCAGCCCTCCACTCTCTTCTTTTGTAAGTAAACTTCCCCGGCAATCACGTGATATTTTTTTCTCTTATCTTTGGAGTTCAAAAATACAGCTAGACTTAAAAGAGGGGGAGAAGCCTCTCTGGATATTGTATATTTTATACAAGCAATGCAGGAATTTGTTCTTTGGGATTCAGGACTCCTGCCAAGAGGGGGTTTTTATTTTAACTTTTTGGTTTTTCCAAGGCTGCGTTTCACTCTGAATTCCCAGGCCGGCCTGGAACTCACTCCGTTCTCCGACCTCAGCCTCCTGAGCGCTGGGATTAAAGGATGAGCCTCCATGCCCAGCTAGGAGGGTTTTAAAATATAAATAACAGTATTTTATTTATTCATTTTCAAGCAGAGATGAGAAAGAGAGAGAGAGAGAGAGAGAGAGAGAGAGAGAGAGAGAGAGAGAGAGGGAGAGAGAGAGCACCAGGGACACCACCTTGTGCGTCTGGCTTATGTGGGTCCTGGGGAATTGAACCCAGGGCCTTAGGCACTGGAGGCGAGTGCCTTAACCGCTGAGCCATCTCTCCAGCCCAGGAACAGTACGTTAATGCCGGGTGTGGTACGCGTGCCTGCCATCCCATCACCTGGGAGGGAGAGCAGAGGACCTGGGAGTTCAAGACCAACTTTGACTGTTACTTGAGGCCAGCCTGGGCTACATGAAATGTTCTCTCAAAAAAAAGATGAGTGAAAATATTTTTTTTAATATTTTCTTTATTTATTTAGAGAGAACGGGCGTGCCAGGGCCTCCATCCACTGCAAACGTACTCCAGACACATACGCCCTCTTGTGCATCTGGCTTTATATGGGCACTGGGGAATCGAACTCGGGTCCTTCTGCATTGCAGACAAATGCCTTAGCCGCTAAGCCATCTCTTCAGTCCGAGTGAAAATATTTGAATCGTCACACAAGCAGCCAATCATGGTGGCTCACGCCTCTAAGCCCAGCATTTAGGACGCTGAGATAGGAGGATCCTTGGGAATATGAGGCCAGCCTGGGCTACACAGTGAGTTCCGGGTTAGCCTGGGTTAGTGATACTCTGCCTCAAAGACTTACAAACAAGCAGAAGAAGTTATACAAGCAGTTGAAGCAAGTCCTCCTGCACTTGACCCTCAGGAGCTGTGATGTAGCTTCCAGGCTTTCCGGCCACATCCGGGCACATCCGAGCCGGGAGATAGGTCAGTTGGTCGAGTCCTTGTGTTA
This sequence comes from Zapus hudsonius, assembly GCA_004024765.1. NCBI lineage: Eukaryota > Metazoa > Chordata > Mammalia > Rodentia > Dipodidae > Zapus > Zapus hudsonius. Next base: position 10,298 of record PVHP010047920.1, on the reverse strand, counting down.
CCGGCACAGGACCTAAGGGTGTTCCATGGCCCCTGTGAAAATGCCAGGCAGGGTGGCCTGGGCCTGTCAGACGGGAGGGTCCCCGGAGCCGTCTCAAAGGAGCTGGACAGTGTTCTGAAGATGACACCGGGGATGTCCTCGGGTCTCCACGTGCAGATGAGCTCAAATACTTATAAAATCCTTTCTAATTAAAAAATTCTTAGCCGGGCGTCGTGGCGCCCGCCTTTAATCCCAGCCCTCGGGAGGCAGAGGTAGGAGGATCGCCGTGAGTTTGAAGCCAGCCTGAGACTCCATAGTGAATTCCAGGTCAGCCTGGGCTAGAGCGAGACAAAAGATTTATAGAAATTATACTTTCTGAAAACGATGGACTTGGTGGCCTCTTGGAATGACTAGCAGATTCTGCCTGATTGAGGAGGATCCAAAACAAGAATTTCAACTTGGACTCTAACACATACGCTATAACTCTCATAAATACAGCTTTTGTTGTTTTTTTGTGTTTTGAGGTAGGGCCTCACTCTTGCCCAGGCTGACCTGGAACTCACTATATAACCTTAGGCTGGCCTCAAAACCCAAGGTGAGGGGGCTGGAAGATGGCTCAGCGGTGAAGGCACTCGCCTCCAGTGCCTAAGGCCCCAGGTTCAATTCCCCAGGACCCACATAAGCCAGACTCACAAGGTGGTGGCCCTGGTTCTCTCTCTCTCTCTTTCTCTCTCTCTCTCTCTCTCTCTCTCTCTCTCTCCATCTATCTCCTGTATCTCTCTGCTTGAAAATGAATAAATAAAATATTAAAAAAAAAAGAAGAGAAGAGAAGACAGTTGTAACTCCCAACAAAGTCCATTTTCTTTAAGGAGTTTTTCTGGAAGCCCTACAGAACTGTGTCGCTTGCATTTCATGAGGGGCTTAGTTGGTATATTGCTGCCTCCCACTTACGTGGAGATTTGATTAATGAGAAAGGAGGGAAGAATACGAATAGCCAGACATACAAGAGTCCGCCATGATAATTTGTATAAATATTCCATCGATTCCTGAGGGGAAGACCGAAACCCCACTTGGCAGCATTGCCTCTTCGTCCAGCCAGAACACCGAGCCTTGGCAAAGTCAATGGCTGCCTTCCGCCAGGACACACCAGCTGAGGGGCTTGTTTTGAGTCGGGGTCTTCTGTGTGGCCTAGGCTGGCCTTGGCCTTCTGCGTGCTCGGAGTGAGGCCTGTGGCTCCTTCCTTCCAGTGTTACTGAGGTTCCCCCGCACCCCAGACAAGTCCTTCCCTGCAGGCCCTGACCCGTCCTTTCCTGAGTGAGTTGCTGAGGCGGGCGGAGGCCATGTCCTGCGTGAACCAGACCTCACGGCCGAGTTGACATGAACCCGTGAGACTCTATGCACTGTGGGGACAAGACACACTGGCCACCAAGCCCTGGTGGGACCTCCCAGCAGGCCCCCCCGAGCCCAAGATGACACCCCGAGGTCTCAAGTCGGAGCAGTGGCTGTGGAGAACATGTGGCCTCCCTTCTTGGTGCCCAGATGTGGACAGGAGCATGACGTCAGGCTACCATGGCCCCTACCTTGGCAAGGAGTGACCGCTGCTCCCGAGGCCGGTGCCCTCGGCCTCCCCGTGGCACTGAAAGCTCCATCCTTGCTGGTCCTGAATAAGATGGAAGGTTCCAGCTCACACCTTCGCAGAGTCCCTGGTCCGAGTGGATGGGAAACACACGCAGGCAGAAGCCACCAAAGATACTCAGAAAATGGAAGCGAGGTGCCAGCGAAAGTGCTAGGAGCTGGGCCCTTGAGTGGTGGAGGGAAGGGTGAGCAAGGCTGGCGTGTGACGTGACAGAGAAGCTTCTGGATGCAGCGGCCAAGGGCCCGCTGAGCATCCCGGCTGGAGCAGCTGCCCTGCGCCCATCCCCCGAAGGCCGCTTTCTGCTTTTCTCCCTTTGCTTTACTCAGCAGATTTCACAGATCCACTGGCGCCGTGTTGGGGCTTATTTTAAGCTTAACATTTAAAGATGGGAACTTTTCCCCCTTGGGTGTGTGGCAAAAAGATCCCAATTTATACAGAAGCACGACAGCTGAAGAGACGGACCCAGGCCTCTCCCCAGGCTGCTGCGGCCCACAGCTCCTTCCCTCCAGAGATCCTTCCAGAAGACCAGCCACTGGGGCCCTTCTTGCAGCCAGCAGCTCCCTCCCCGTTTCCACCCCAGCCCTCCCCACCGTGTGCCATGGCTCTCACCCATGGGCTCCAGGCTCCCTGCCCTCAGCACTGGAAGAGGGTCGTGGGTGTGGGAGGCTGGTCATTGAGTCCGGTGGTCTTAGTGAACTCAAAATCATTCTGTCTTTTTTTTTCTTTGTTAAGCAGAGAGAGAGAGAGAGAGAGAGAGAGAGAGAGAGAGAGAGAGTTCACCTTGTGGGTCTGGCTTATGTGGGTCCTGGAGAATTGAACCCGGGGCCTTAGGCACTGGAGGCAAGTGCCTTCACCGCTGAGCCATCTCTCCAGCCCAGCCATCCACTTCTTTGGAGACCAGAGCTCAGCAATTAGGCTGGACTAGCCAACCAGTGAGCCCAGGGTTCCTCCTGTCTCTGCCCTGCCAGACTGGGTTACAGGCACTCCCCACCAGAGCCAGCGTGTTTTATGTGGGCTCTAGAACCCCTGGTGTCTGTCTCCCCGCCCAGTGGTTCTCCCGGGCATTCTCTTTCCTCTTCAGAGCTTCCACAGTCCTTCTATCCCCCGAATCCGAATCCGTTGGGTGTGAGAGAGAGGTAGCAAGGGGTGAGACCTGCTCAGTTCTTCCCAAGGCTGATCATGGTGGACTGTGGTGGTCCTTCCTTTGATGGTTCACGTCCCACTTCTGGACAGCTGACAGATGGATGGGGCACCGCTATTCCACATTGAGACTTGTCTCTCCTCTGGGCTAGGACACTGAAAGAGACTGATTTTGGCTATGATCTCCTTTTGTGTGGAGTGTATGTGGTGTATTGTGCGGTGTGCGCACACACATAACACGCACGCAGAGGCTGGGGAGGCTAGAGGCGCCCTCCCTTATTGCTTCTCTGCCTTACTGTCTGCCCTGAGACAGGGTCTCTCACAGAATCTGGGAGCTCACCAGTAAGCCCCAGATGTCGTAGTCAGCCACACGCCACTGGGATGAACCTCCAAACCAGGCACAGTTATGGGAGGAAGGGATTTATTGAAGCTACAGATCCAGGGGAAGCTCCATAATGGAGAAAGAGGCTGGTCGCCTTTCACAGTCTGAGAGGGCGAGAGAAAGCCATCACCAGCACCACACACACACACACCAACAAAACAGGCAGAAGAAGAAAGTGATTTCCTTACCCCTTTTAAAAAAATATTTTATTTATTCATTTTCAAGGAGAGAGAGAGAGAGAGAGAGAGAGAGAGAGAGAGAGAGAGAGAGAGAGAGAGAGAGCCAGGGCCACCACCTTGTGGGTCTGGCTTATGTGGGTCCTGGGGAATTGAACCTAGGGTCTTAGGCACTGGAGGCAAGTGCCTTCACCGCTGAGCCATCTCTCCAGCCCCCCTTACCCCTTTTATAGGTCAGGGTCTTGCAACCCTTCCCCAGACTTGTTGACTCCTGAGTCTCTGGACTTTCCTTGCTGCCCTGCCCTCCCATTGCTAGGGGCACAGACACATGTAGCCATGACACCCTTTTGTGTGGTGCTGGGGATTGGACTCTCCCTGCTGAGCCCTCGTTGGGATTTTCTTGGTGAGCCAGTTTCTAGAAAGGAGCCTTTAGCCTGTTCCCTGTTCTGCCCCATGAGTACCAGAGCCTTAGGCCGGTGGGCCAATGGGCAGCGCTACTCAAGGCTGATGCAGGGGCAGTCGGCACACTATGGAATTTTGGACCAAGGGCAGTGTGGTGTCCCTGGACCAGCCGGTAAAGGCTGTGACCCCTGGCGTGCCTTCTTAGGGTTGGGGGTCAGCTGCCTCCAGACGATTCTGCTCTTCACTGCCTGGCCTGGCCTGCTACTCTTGTCTCTCAGCCTCCTCAGACCAGCCAGCCAGTTAGACGTTACACTCCCCAAGTTGCCTCGAGCTCATGACAGTCCTCCTGCCTCAGTTTCTCAAGTTCTGGGATTAGAGGCCTGAGAGGCCACACCCAGCGTCTTTAATATTCTTCGTGATGAATTAGCCATATTCTTTCAACATGGGCCACAGGCCCAGCCTTGGGCTATGTCCTCTGGGGGTCTGAGCCCTGATTTTACCTCAGGTCTGCACTGAGGAAAGGCTTACACTCCAAGGTGGTGCTCAGCTGTGGTAGAGTCCTGGAGCTCAGAGAGGAGGGACTGGACCGGCTGAGGGTGCTCCCAACCACAGACATGTCACCTTCGGGTGCCAAGGCAGATGGGCTGTGTTGGGAGGGGCCTTCATGGAGCAAGTGCAGCTGTGGAGACCCAAAGGCAGAGAGGGAGAGGCCGCAAAGAAGCTCAGGAAACTTGCCCGGGGCCCCCTGGCACCAGCATTCCCTGAGCTGAGTGTTAATCACCGAGGCCTGCGGCAGATCCACGCACAGAGAGGACCGCCACCCAAGGGGACTCCAGTCACTCTAGGAAGTAGAGTGCAAAGATAAGCTTGCAGTTTGGCCAAGGTCCTGCCTGCTGCCAGTGGGGGGGGGGGGCTCCCCTGCCTGGTCCCCAGGGTCCCACCTGCCGTCAGTGAGTGAGAACTCCCCTCCCTGGTCCCCAAGGTCCCACCTGCCACCAGTGAGTGGGGGGCTCCCTTCCCTGGTCCCCAGGGTCCTGCAGTGAGTGAGTGTGGGGTGGGCAGCAGGCCTAGCTGGGGCTCCCCTCCCTGGTCCCCAAGGTCCCGCCTGCCGCCAGTGAGTGGGGGGCTCCCCTGCCTGGTCCCCAGGGTCCTGCAGTGAGTGAGTGTGGGGTGGGCAGCAGGCCTAGCTATGGCTCCCCTCCCTGGTTCCCGCACATTCTGGGCGCTCTTCACCAAGCGCATGACCAACGCCTGCTGCTCTTCCCTCTTGGAAGAGATGCCATCCACTGGCATTGGAGCCCAGTGGACTGGCTCCCTCTCTCTCTTCTTTTCTCCTGCCATGTTCTAGAAAGGGCAGCGGGAGGGAATGTGGGCAGGTTGCACCAGAGCTATACATCTGAGAGCTGAAGGGAACATTTATTTTTAATGTAGACTGAAAAAGAAAAAGGAAGTTATAAAATTTCTGCTCTTGCTCCTGGAACTGCACAGATGGTACTGCGTTTTGCCTAATAGGGAACGGGGTTGGCACCAAGAGCCGCTGGGCCCGCCTGGCAGTATGGACCTGGAGGGCAGGGTTTCCAAGCCCCTGCCTCAGCCCCCAGAGGGCTCCTGGAGGCTCCTATCCTCACCCTACCCTGACCCTTCTCCAGAGTTCCTCAGACAGGCAGTTGCTCTGTGCAGCTTCTTCTCTCGCTCCCTCTCTCTCTTTCTCTCGTTTTCTCTCTCTCTTTCTCACACACATACACACCTTGACTTGTCTACCTCTTCCTTTTGTCAATAGCTAGACACTGGCTGGCCTTTCCTAAAGTCCTCTGGGGATACTCGAGTCCCTCAGCCTGGCTCATGATTTTGTCGTTTGCCATCCAAGGAGTCATAAAGGGTGTTCTCCTCTGATGCCTTGTCTGGTCTTTGTGTTTTCTGTGGCTAAGGACCATTCACCATTCACCCCCTGAATTCCCTGTGAGGACCAGCAGGGAACACCACAAATACCATGCTTTGTCAGCAGGCTAAAGTGATTTTTTAAAATATTTTATTTATTCATTTTCAAGCAGAGAGAGAGAGAGCGCACCAGGGCCACCACCTTGTGGGTCTGGCTTATGTGGGTCCTGGGGAATTGAACCCGGGGCCTTAGGCACTGGAGGCAAGTGCCTTAACTGCTGAGCCATCTCTCCAGCCCGCTAAAGTGATATTGAAGCACCTCTGTGATCAGGGGGACCAGCTGGAGAACGGACACATTCAAAATCAAAGTTAAGCTGGGGTGGTGGCACACACCTTGAATCTCGGTACTCAGGAGGCAGTGGTAGGAGGAGCGCCGTGAGTTCAAAACCAATCTGGATCTTCAGAGTGAGGTCCAGGTCAGCCTGATGAAGAGTGAGACCCTGCCTCAAAAAAACAACAACAAAAAAGTCAGGGCACCCAGATGGGGGACCAAGAGACCCCACTCTTCCTCTGATTTGCTTTGAGGCCTGGGCAGATCACAGTTCTTAGCACCAATTTCTCCATTTGCAAATGTGGACAGTCGTCTGTGTTTTATGAATTTTCAGGGTTATTAGATGAATTTATGGTAAGTGCTATGTGCTTGACCAAATCAATCCATCAACCAACCAGTCAGTCTCTCTCTTTTTTTCCAGGTAGGGTCTCGCTCTAGCCCAGGCTGACCTGGAATTCACTCTGTAGTCTCAGGGTGGCCTCGAACTCATGGCGATCCTCCTACCTCCGCCTCCCGAGGGCTGGGATTAAAGGCGTGCACCACCATGCCCAGCTTAGTCAGTCTCTTTAAGAAAGTGTCAGGAGGGCCTGGGAGACAGCTCAGTTGGTGAAGTGCTTGTCTCACAAGCATGAGGGTCTGAGTTCAGTTCCTAGAATGCACCTGACAAAAGGTTTTGAGGGCTGAAGAGATGGCTCAGTGGTTAAGGCACTTGCCTGCAAAGCCTAACAACCCAGGTTTGATTCCCCAGTACCTACGTAAAGCCAGATGCACAAAGTGGCTCATGTATCTGGAGTTCATTTGCAGCCATTAGAGACCCTGGTGTACCTGTTCTCTCTCTCTCTCTCTCTCTCTCTCTCTCTCTCTCTCTCTCTCTCTCTCTCTCTCTCTCTCTCTCTCTCTCTCTCCTTGTGAATAAATTAGTTACAAAACAAAAACGGGACAGGTCATGGTACTCACCTGTAATCCCAGATCTGAGAAGGTAGAGGCAGGAGGATCCCTGGGGCTCGTTGGCAAGTCTTGGGTGAGTTCTGGGCCAGTGAAAGTCCTTGTCTCCAAAAGGTGGACAGTGGTCCTGAGATGACACCCAGGGTTGTCCTCTGGCCTCCACATGCATGCGCACATAGGAGTGTGTGCACCGATGTGCACACGTGCTCACACTCAAACATGAGCACGAGGCCCGTGTTAGGACAGGCTGTGGTGACACACTTGCTGGTCCCAGAGCCAAGTGCAATGCGCGTGTGAGTGTGTGTCTGACGTAGCCTGGGTATGCGTTTATTTAGGGCTCTGGATTGTCTTAGAAAAGACTTGATGTCATTTTTTAAAATGCATTCCGTGGGACTAAACCAATTGAGATAAACATGAGACCTACAGAAGGCTCTAGAAGGCAGCCAAGGAGGCCAGAACACCTGCAGTGGGGATCTGCGCCCTCGCAGACTGGTCAAGAGAGCTCGCTTCTTAGTGGACAGACGCGGTGAATGGCTCCGTGCCTGCAGCTCAGACGCAAACCAGTTGCTGAGAAACAGTCACGGACCCTAAACCCAGAGAGAGGGTTCGCCGAGAGCCCGGGATGGGATGCGGTGTGGGGAGTCCCACGGGCTGTGTCTTAGGAAGATCCCGGGGCCTGAGCACCGTCCAGGGGGGAGAAGGTAACGTATAGTTCATAGCCTCTGGCTTGATGGTATATGAGCCACAGAAAGGGGGGGAGGTCATGCCTGAGCCCCCAACTGTATGAATTGCACCAGACTTTGGGAGGCAGGCATTCGTGCGTGTATGTACAGACGTGTACACTCACCATCCCCCCCTCACTAAACTCAGTGTCTTTGTGCTCTGACTGGGGGTCCTTGGGAACCCCGAGAGACTCCTTAGCTTGCCGAGTCCCATTGCAGACAATTAGGCCACATCTGCTGATACCATGCCTGCCAGTTAGAACATGAGAGTAGAGATTTTTTATATTATATTTTATTTTTTATTTATTTATTTTTGGTTTTTCGAGGTAGGGTCTCGCTCTAGTCCAGGCTGACCTGGAATTCACTATGGAGTCTCAGGCTGGCCTTGAACTCATGGTGATCCTCCTACCTCTGCCTCCCGAGGGCTGGGATTAAAGGCGTGCGCCACCACACCTGGCAGTTTTATATTTTATTTATTAGAGAGAGAGAGAGAGACTAAGGCAGCACCAAGACCTCCAGCCACTTCAAACAAACTCCAGAAGCATTCACCACGTGTGCATCTGGCTGTATGTGGGTACCAGGCGCTCAATCTCAGGCTGCCAGGCTTTGCAAGCAAGGGCCTTTGACCGATGGACCATCTCGCCAGCCCAAGAATAGAATTTTAAGCTGAGGTAGAACCTTCAAGGTCAACCCCTTCTCTTTATAGGATAGAAGGCTCACGCTCCAAAGGGAACTGTTTTTATCTGAGCCCAAAGGGATAAAGCTGAAGCTGAGAATCAAGGTTCCCTAAATCACTGCATGGAAGAACCAGAGGTTTTTTTCTTTTCTTTTTTCTTTTTTTGGTTTTTTAAGGTAGGGTCTGGCTCTAGCCCAGGCTGACCTGGAACTCACTCTGTAGTCTCAGGGTGGCCTTGAACTCATGGTGATCCTCCTACCTCTGCCTCACGAGTGCTGGGATTCAAGGCGGAACCAGAGGTTTTGTTCTGGGAGAAAATCATAAACTAAGCCGGAACGCCTTTAATCCCAGCACTCGGGAGGCAGAGGTAGGAGGATCGCCGTGAGTTCGAGGCCACCCTGAGACTACAGAGTGAGTTCCAGGTCAGCCTGGGCTAGAGAGAGACCCTACCTCGAAAAACCAAAAAAAAAAAAAAAAAAAAAATCATAAGCTAACTCCTTGTTGTAACTATAGAATGGCTTTACATGACATCATTTTCTTCAAACTGATAAGGGCCAATAAATATAAATGTGTGTTTGTTGTTTTAAAACACTTTAATGTTTAAAACATGATTTACTAATGCAGCGAAGGATGTCTAGAATCTGATTTACTGAACAGTATTGAGTGTTTATACTTGTTCCTTACAGAAATTCTTGCCAAAGAGCCATTTTATCTACAGGAATAATAAATCAGTCAATATGTGAATGGCTTTGCACATTTTTCCTATATGTAGCCACACTTGGTAGATACTGTATTACACATAAACATCCAAAAGGTAAACTTTCAGGGGCTGGAGAGATGGCTCAGCAGTTAAGGCACTTGCCTGCAAAGCCTAACAACCTGGGTTCAATTCCCCCGTACCCATGTAAAGCCAGATGCACAAAATGGTGCATGCATCTAGAGTTCGTTTGCAGCAGCTGGAGGACCTGGTACCCCCATTCTCTCTCTGTGTGTCTCCCTCCCTCCCTGTCTCTCTGCTTACAAATAATAGATTAAAAATATATATATATATATATATATTTTTTTTTTTGGTTTTTCAAGGTAGGGTCTCACTCTAGCCCAGGCTGACCTGGAATTCACTCTTGAGTCTCAGGGTGGCCTTGAACTCAGGGCGATCCTCCTACCTCTGCCTCCCGAGTGCTGGGATTAAAGGCTTGCGCCACCACGCCCGGCGGATTCAGGTCTTTAGTACCCATGTAAAGCCAGGTGTCTAAAGGGGCAAAAGTCCATTTGCAGCAGCTGGAGGCCTTGGCACGCCCATTCTCTCTGTCTCTCTTCTCTCTCTCTGCTTGCAAATACATAAATAAAAATAAATATTTTAAAAGAAATGGCATAGAGAGATGGCTCAGTGGTTAAAGGTGCTTGCTAACAAAGCCTGACAGCCCAGGTTCAATTCCCCAGTATCCACGGAAAATCAGACGCACAAAGCGGTGCATGCATCTGGAGTTGATTTGCAGTGGCTGGAGGCCCTGATGCACTCATACTCTCTGTCTGTCTGCTTTCTCTAAAATAAATAAATGAGTAAATAAAAATATTTTTAAAGAAGAAAGAAGAATGAAACAACGTCTAGCTGTGTCCCTTGCTTCTCTCAGCCGTGCCCCTGTCTCCTAGGTAGTGGGTCTTCTCTTGCCCAACCAGACTCTGGCCTCCACCGTCTTCTGGCAGGTAAGAGCCACACCGGCCCCCTGAAGGTTGGCTAGACAAGGGCTGGTTGGAACTCCCCCACCCCAGCATCTCCTGACCCATCCAGGCCCCTGAGTAGAGTCTACCCAGCCCACTGCCCCACCCCAAAGCCCCTGCAGAAAGGCTGAGACCTTGGTCCTGCCGGGAGCCCAACATCCGGGTAACTATGGCTGTTGATGTCACTCTAGCCTTCAGGTAGAGGTGAAGAGGGAGGGGCCAGCGCCTCTGCTTAGAACATGGTGTCATGTTGGATGCCACCCACTGTGCTCCGGTAGCCTTTTGTCATCTCAGGGAAGGGGAAGGTTAAGC
>PVHP010047919.1:0-12733 GCA_004024765.1 Zapus hudsonius | reverse complement strand
TTGCCTATCTTTCTGTATACCTCAAATGAGAACTAGAGAGTATTTATACAATATAATATGATCTGTAGGTAGGTGTCATACTGTATTGTTCAGGGGACAATAACAACTAAAACACAGTCTGCACATATTAAACGCAAAGACAATTTTTCCCCAAGTATTTTTGATTTGCAGTCGGTTGTACCCTATGGATCCACAGGGCTGGCTATACTATGATTAGCTTTTACTAAGCAACATCCACCAACCAGGACATGGGTGAGGGGTGCTTTCCCCGACTCCATGCTGTGTGCACAGAGCATGGGGGGGGCAGGCAAAACCCAAGGCTCTACCGCCATCGAGGAAGAAGCATGTGATGTGGGTGTGTGCACAGGAAGTGTGAGCTTCTAGACAGACAAGAAGGCTGTTTGCAATGTCTACCCTGAGAGGAGAGTTTCATGGAGTTACATACATCAAAATTAGTCTATGAGCTGGAGAAATGGTTCAGTGGTTAAGGTGCTTGCCTGTACAGCAGAAGGACCCAAGTTCGATTCCCCACGTAATGCCAGATGCATGTGTCTGGAGTTAGTTTGCAGTGGCTGGAGGCCCTGGTGCACTCTCCCATCACATTCTCTGCTTGCCCTTCCACAGTGTCTGCCTGGACTTTCTGCCTGGCCCTGGTCAAGCTCCTCCTCACTTCCCTCCTTCCATTTGCCCTTGACCCCACTCCCTAAAACTCCGGCCACACATTTTCCGTGGAAGTTTTCACAGTCCTAGAGACATGGATTTTCATCTCGACAGTGTGAATTTTCATTGCAGTCTTTGTAAAAGTAAATTTAGTCTCTGAACTCCAGGTTTCTCACCCTATAAGTCAGTGACAACATCTCATCTCTTAGACTATTACTTATGTATTTACTTGCTTGATTGCTTGGCTACTTACATACTGAAATAAGATTTCGTAGAGCCCAGGCTGTCCTGGAACTTACCATGTAGTCAAGGATCACCTTGAACTTCTGATCCTCCTGCCTCTATCTCCTAAACGTGGGATTACACGCATGTACCACCATGCCTGGATCTTAGATTATCTTATAAATTAAATGAGCCAGATGTGTTGGTGCATGCCTATTGTTGTAGTTAACCTTTCTCGTTGCTGCGCAGAAAAAGAACCTGAACAAAAGCAGCTGATGGAAGGAATGGGTTTATTTGGCTTACAGACTCGAGGGGACACTCCACCATGGCAGGGGAAACGATGGCATAAGCAGAGGGTGGACATGACCTCCACCACAGCACTGCAAACAGCAGCAGGAAGGTGTGCCAAACACAGGCAAGAGGAAGCTAGTTTAAAACACCCATAAGCCCACCTCCAACAACACAGCTCCAACAGGTTTCTAATACCCAAACTGCCATCAGCTGGGGATCAAACATTCAGAACACATTCATTTGTGGGGGACACCTGGATCAAAGCATGACACCTATAATCCTCAAACTCGGGAAATTGAGGCAGGAGAAGTGAGAGTCCGTGTCTAGCTTGGGCTGCATAGCAAGACCTTGTCTCAAACAAAGGGAAAGGCAGGGAAAAGTTTAAATGAGACAAGACTGAAAGGAGCTGATGGATCTATGTGGTCTATAAGGCATGCTGTTAACTGACAATAGTCATTTGAGCTGAAATTAGCAATGCTGTGCATTGACGTTTCTGATTCAAACTACGGTGGAGTGTTTTGTAACCATATGAAGAATAACAAGGAAAGGCAATAATAACTAGCAATAATTATAAGTTGATAATGTGGATAATATGTGTATGAGAGAGTGTGTCATGGGTGTGTGGGTGCATTAGCATGGAAGTGTGTGTTCATGTTGAGGCCAGAAGGTAGCCTCAAGTGTCATTTCCAAGGCACCATCCACCTATTTTTGAGACAGAGTCTTTCACTGGCCTAAAGCAGACTAGATTGGTTGGCCAGCAAGCCCCAGAGATCCACCTGTCCCTCTCCAAGCACACACCATCACACCTGATCTTTAAAAAAAAAAACAGATTTGGAAACTGAATTCAGGGCCTCATGCTGCTTACACAGCTATTACTTTACAGGATGAACTCTCCCTCCTGCCTCATAATTTGTTGTTTTAGTCAATGTGGTTTTAGCTCCCAAAGAAAACTATTCTCTCTCTCTCTTTTCTCTCCTCTCTCTTGCTTCTCCTCTTCCTTCTCTTTTCTCCTTCTCCTCCTCCTTCTCTCTCTCCTCTCTTTCTCTGTCTCTAGGTACTAGGGTGCAATGAAGGACCTCATGTGTTGTGCAAGTATTCTGTCACCATATGAACCATCCTCAGCCCAATGGAATCCTTTTAAATATCAGTATCATTCTTTTAAAGCAGCTGAGGTTAGAGAGCTTCAGTAAATGCCTGGTCTCACATACCTGACTCCAGGTCTTTAGTGTATTTGCTTCCCCACCACCTTGCCTCTCTTGTTCCCATCCCTCCAGCCCATGGTTCTTGACTGATCTCCACTTCCCAAGTTTTGTGACTGGATCCTGACTATCCAGGTGGCTCAGTTTCTGTCTGTGCAGTTGCTTTCGTGTTGATATCTCCTGCAAATCATGGTTCAAGGATTTCTGAACTAAGTAGATCTAATAGCTCCAAGTTGAGCTAAACTTCTAGAAGTGTGTCTATGTTGAAGGGGAGGAAGAGAACAGGGGCCACAGCTCAGTGCTGAGCGCTTTCTGAGAAAGACTAGCTCTGCTGCTGCCTGAACACAAACAGCTCCCGTATTTGGCAGTAAGTTGAACATTCACACCACTTCTTAGCCTTTCTTTATTTACCCAGAGGGTGAGATGCACTGATAAGGTGTCTCTGATGAGGTTGATGTGACTAGCAGAAGACATGTGCTGTTGACACTGAGTGTCATTAGGGCCCGCTGGGTGGCTGACAAGAGATGGTCATCCAAACAGAAGGGAGGGGTCTTGGTTCTGCTCAGAGAAATAGAAAAGAGAGAAAGATCAGAAATTACGCAGGAATATCTTCTGGAAATTCAATACCAAAGAAACAGCAGAGCTTAGTCTCGTGGCTTGAGTATTTATCCAAGTCGGCGCTCACTGGTATTAAACCTAGGGCAAGTCTATAGTCCCTGCCCAAAGCCACATGTGATGGTTAACTTTGATTGTCTACTTGGTTGGATTGAGAATTTAGTGAGTCATTCCTCTGGTTGTATCTGTGAGAGCATCTCCAGAGGCTAAGAGAAAAGGATTGGCTTTGAGTGTAGATGGTAGATCCCATGGTCTACTAGGAGCCCACATCCAGTAAAAACTGGAAAAGGGGGCTGGAGCAATGGCTCAGCAGTTAAGGCGCTTGCCTGCAAAACCTAACGACCTGAGTTCGATTCCCCAGTGCCCACATAAAGATAGATGCACAAAGTGGCATATGCATCTAAAGTTTGCTTTCAGTGGCTAGAGGCCCTGAGGTGCCCATTCCCTGTATCTTTCTTTGTCTGTCTGTCTGTCTGTCTGTCTGTCTCTCTCTCTCTCTCTCTCTCTCTCTCTCTCTTTGCTTGCAAATAAATAAATAAATGTTTTTTTTTAAAAAAAAGGAAAAAGGAGAGATATCTTAGTACAAGCATTCCTCCTTCTGCTCTGCTGTGATGAGAACTGAACTTCTGGATTCATGAGCCAAAACAAACTATTCTTCCCTTAAGGTAAAATTTAAATCAGGTATTTTTGTCACAGCAATGCAAAAGTAACTAACACACAAAACCATGCTTTTTGGAATTGAGTGTCATTTCTTTACATGTATGTTTATGTTTGTTGTGTGTGCATGTTCCTACTTGTGTGGGCACATTGTGTGTGTGTGTGTGTGTGTGTGTGTGTGTGTGTGTGTGTGTGCACGCGCGCGCGCGCGCGCGCGCGTGTGGAGGCCAGAGGTTGACATCAGCATCTTCCTCAATCATTCTGCGTCTTGTGCTCTGAAACACGATCTCTCTCTGAACCTAGAGGTCACTGATTTGGCTAGAAAAGCTAATCAGTAGGCCCCAAGTGATTCTCTGTCTTTGCCTTCCCAGCACTGGGCTTACAGGTACACAGCACCATGCTGATGTATGGGTTTTGTTTTGTCTTAGCATCCACCGCAGTCAGGCAAAGGCAGGCACCTGAACATTCTTTGGGTCTTCTGTTGTATTTGCAGCATTTTAACTAGGGCTCAAGGGGATCGTGTTTCTAGGATTTCTGGACTAAGTAGATCTAACATCTCTGAGTTGAACTAAATTGCCACTGACTCGTGTAACTTCATCACTGTGGCCAAGCACCTTGGCTCACAGTTGAGAGGAAGTAGTCCATCGTGAAGGAGCAGCTTGGTCCATAGTGCCAACCAAAAAACAAAGAGAGGAAATTCCAGTGCCCCCTGGTTTCTACATCTCCCCTTTGTATTCAGTCAGAGACCCAGCCCAGGAGGTGGTACCACCACATTCAGGGCCCATCTTCCCTCCTCAGTTAAACCTCTCTGGAGAAGCCCACACAAAGACACCACAATATGCCTCTTAGTTCATAGGTCATTCCAAATCCAGTCAAGCTGACAGTTATGATTAGTCATTACAAAACAAGCCTGTATCAACTTACCACCTAAGCATATCACTTTAAAAATCAATGCCACCACTGATCCTGAAAGGCTCATAACCTCCTCATAATACAAAATACACTCATTCCAACTTCTAAGGATGTCATCCATCACATTAGAGAGGCAGGGCATCAGGGCATCTTGGTCTTGGTGTGCTGACCAGGAATCATAGAGAGAGACCGTCAGTGGTCCCCTTCCTCCCTGTGCCCCGTGGAGTCAGTTCAGGGCCCGAGCCCATGGAAGGGCGCAACCCACACTGGGAGGGAGTCTTCCCTCCTCACTTAAACCTCTCTCTAGAAAAGTCTTCAAAAACATACCTAGAAGTGTGTCTCACAACGAGTTACCTTGACAATGACCAAGGTCAACTGACAGTGAAGATCAAGTGTAATAAGGCCACTGACTTGGAGTTTCCCAGCAGCGTTTGAATGTCCCATGTTATATATGAACACACAACCAAGGCAAATATATCAGGAGAAAACCAGGAGAACAAAAGAGCAAATCCCAGCCATGAAAGAGGAGCAGAAATCAAAGTGAAAAAGACGACTTAGAAATTAAAAGTGAGTCTATGGCCATACTGCTCTGAACTATCCAGATATAGTCTGATCTTGGTAGTTTACAGCTTACATGGAAACAGGAACCGGAAGCAGCTGGTCACATGACATCTACTGTCAGAAAGCAGAGAGTGATGAATGCTGATACTCAGCTCTTTCTCCTCTTTATACAGTCTGGGACCCAAGCCCATGGAATGATGCCCCCTAAAATTAGGGGTGAGTCTTCACACTTCAATGATCCCAATCTGCAAAGTCCTTCACAGATGTGTCTAGAGGTTTGTTTCCGTGGTAACTCTAGATCCCCTCAAATTGACAATGGAAAGGAACTATGACAGAGGGCATCTACAAAATAACTGGACTGGTGTGTTTGAGTTTCCAGAGGTAAGACAAGCACTGGGAAGTTTCAGAGCACATGCCCCGGAGACATGTTGGTGTCTTGTACCAGGCCTGTACCCGCTTCTCAGTCTCCTCCCTGTTGATTAGCTGTTAGGATGCTGGAAAGAACTATGCAGCCTGTTGGGGGAGAAAAGTTATCAACTGTCTTAACCAGCAGTGGACCCTGCAAGTTTTATGGCTGGACAGCCAGGCCAAATATACCAACTGGTGCAATAGTGGCGTGTCTGTTGATAGCTTGCTAAGCATTGTGAGCAAGAAGCCAAAGGAGAATCTACACCAATGATTCATGTAACTCTCATTAAATGGGACACCCAGAAAAATCGACAGCACAAGAGATTCTGAAGACAATTACATTCATGAAATTACGAATTACAGATTATTTTATGTTAAACAGAAAGGGATCAGTGTCCAATAGTAAGAGAACAGCAAATTAAATTAGAAGTTATCTAAGGAATATAATCAGAAATAGAAATTATTATGAAGATGATATAAACCATATATACACATGGGACTGTAGAATTCAATGCTGGGAACAAAGCTAAATGTTTCTGTATCTTAAAGCAAGGCTTAAGGTGTATGAGTGAGACAAGGGTTCTCCCCTCTCGGTCCTCTCTCCTCTCGGTCCCCTCCCCTCCCAGTCCCCTTATTTTTGGGACTTCTCAGTTTGCCCCCAAACAACCAACGATGTGGCTCGGCCTTGTCTCTTGGGAACTACTTCTAAGCATGAGCTAGATGTTGGGAGGAACCCAAGTGCAGCCCTTCCACACGTGACAGATGGCCACTACCTCAGAGCCTTCTTCTTGTGTGTTCTGGGGCAGTGTGACCAGCCAAACCCACACTTGGAGTGAATCTGGGGAAATTTATGCTGACACATGGTTCCACATCTGGAAATAGTGAGGGTCCCTTATGAGTCTCAGTATTTCGGTTATCATCTCCTTTAATGAAACGTCAACATACCTTGCAGGCAAGCGGCTTCTTTCCAGGTGCCTGGTACCTGTTCCAGAACTCTCCTATCCCAAAGATGAATAGGTTTAAATGTTCATTGTCTAGGTTGTCACGTGGAAAAATCCAAATCTGGTGGGATCTGTCACCTGTTAGGTTCTGGACACAAGGAGACATTTCAAATAACACTCTCTAGATTAAACACACTGTTTAAAATTTTGTTTTATCCAGAAATTACAGGTGTCTTTAGGAACAAATTAAACCTTATCATTTAGAACCTGTAGTTCACCCCTTTGCTGGGGAGAAGGATGTTAAAAAGAAACAAATGGAAAAATTGTTTAATATTTTTATTTATTTGCAAGCAGAGTGAGATAGAAGAGAGACAGAGAGAATGGGCGTGCCAGGGCCTCCAACCATTGCAAACAGACTCCAGATATATCCACCACCTTGTGCATTTGGCTTTACATGGGTACTGGGGGATAGAACTTGGGTTGTTAGGCTTTGTAGGCAAGTGCCTTAACACACTTAGCCATCTCTCCAGCCCAGAAATTTTTTATAAAACTGGAAAAGAGTGGAAAGTAGTAGTAAGGTAAAGGAAGCTGTTATTTTTGTTTGGAGGGGGGCTTGTTATTGCATGTGTGGTGTGTAGTGGTGTGTGGTGTATGCATGCGTGTGCAGAAGTGTGCACCTCATGTGCACACATGCAGAGGCCAGAGGAGACCATCAGGAGTCCACCATCCGTCACTCATCTGTGTATTTCCTTGAGACAGTCTCGCTCCCACTGACTGGGGTGCTTGCTGTCTTTGCTTCCCACAGATACTGGGGCCGCAGACCTTCATGGCCACACCCAGCTGTTGACATGAGTGCTGGGGAATTGAACTCGGGCTGTCTCAGGCTCCCTCGGACCTTCATGCTTTCGTAGGAAGGACTCTGACCCACTGAGCCATCTCTAGAGCCCAAAGGAAATTTTTTTGGACCATAATGAGTTACATTATTTAATGGGGAAAAGATGAGTTATTATCCCCCAAAGGAAAATTTTTAATCATTTTATTTTACATAAAAGTAACATAGTCAGCTAAAGGAAATAGAAAATCATTTATTTTATGATTTAGATAATTTTATTTAGATACTTTTGCTTCATAATTGGTATAATTTGGTGTGTGTGTGTGTGTGTGTGTGTGTGTATGTGTGTGTGTGTGTGTGTGTGTGTGTGAAGGGGAAACATTATTTATGCCCTGATCTAACTAGGAGAAAAATAATTAGGTGAAAATATTTTATTGCCAAGCACAAAATAGCCAGTATATAGGTTGAACAAGTTTAGAGAGCTAATGTCCCAAACAGGGAGGAACTTTCATAGAATGTTATGGTATTCGGGACTTTTTTTTTTTTTTAATTCGGGACTTTTGTTCAATAGATTTTAGCTGCCTTTGTCACAAAGTAACCATATGAGTAGAGGGACATGTTCATCTGCTTGACGATCACAACAGGTTTACTATCTCTGTGGCCCATAACATGGTGCTGTAAACCTCAAAAATACACAGTAAAATTTATGGGGTTTTTTTAAAGCTCTTTGTTCATCCATAAACTCAAAAGCTCTCCACTACACTTCCTCGCCTCTTCTTGGTTTTGATGTCATATTTATTTATAGTCTCAACTCTGCTAAAGCCATTTATTTCTCCATGGATTCTCAGTCCCCATCCCAAGCCCAACAGTACCCTCTGGGCCTCTGGGCAAATGTGTGTTCATGGGGGGTCCTGACTCAGCCATGAGGGGTGTGTGTGTGTGTGTGTGTGTGTGTGTGTGTGTGTGTGTGTGTGTGATGAGACTTCCTCTTAGTGCTGACTTCGTCCCGTAGCATCTTGGTGCCTATTGTGTGAGCCCTGGAAAGGATGCAGTGGTACCCTCTTCCTGTAGCGTGGTCCAGACACGCAGGCAGAGCAAGCAGCCATCATCCACCAGAAGGAGAAGGAGAAGCCGCTGGTGGGGAGGGGACATGAATGGAAACGGCCATGACACTGGACCACCCTTGAGCACAGCCCGTGTGGTTGTAGGAGGTCAAAAGACTCGCCAGATATGGACACAGGCCTCCTGCTCTGGGACGCGCAGGACGTAGGAAGGCTTTGAAAATCTGCTCTTGTCTAAATGCGTGGGGTACGCGGGAAGTAAAAACGCCATAAAACCTGAACTCCTGACTCGGCACCTTCATGTGGCGTTTCCTAAGACCTCAAATAATCTCATCAAAGACATAAGAGCCTGGTTTTAAAAGACAAACCCTGGAGCTGGCCTGTCTGCATTTGGATCCCAGCCCTGACTCTTACTAGCAGACTTTGCCTCTCTGTTTACTTTTCTGTGCAAGGAAGATGCCAGTTGTACCCACCACGTAAGGCTGCTGGGAGAAGCCACGTTTGCACAATTCTTAAGCCAGTGCCTGGAAAGTACTGAATCAGTATTTGCTGGATTCAATGAGTAGCTTCGCAAAAAACGAGTTCATTCCAGTTCGGTCTGTTTTCATGAGAGACCCTGTTTGATTTGATTTACTTGATAAAGATCTTTCGTCTTTGATTTTTTTTGTTTGTTTGTTTTATTTTGCTTTGATTTTTTTTTTTTGAGGTAGGGTCTCACTCTAGCCCAGGCTGTCCTGGAATTCACTATGTAGTCTCATGGTGGCCTTGAATTTACAGCCATCCTCCTACCTCTGCCTCCCAAGTGCTGGGATTAAAGAGGAGTACCACCATGCCCAGCTAAATTTGGGACAGAGAGACAATGGGCACGCCAGGCCCACCAGCAACTGCAAACAAACTCCGGATGCATGTGCCACCTTGTGCATCTGGATTTATGTGGGTATTGGAGAATCGAACTGCAGTCGTTAGGCTTTGCAGGCAAGCACCCTAACTGCTGAGCCATTTCTCCAGCCCTCTCTTTGATTTGTAAATTAAATCCACTTGAACAGCAACAACTTGACCACTGGAAGCAGACCTGTTGAACAGAGATGTGTATAAGGAACCCAGGGAAAATACCACAGAAGTACTCAGTAACTATAAGGCCCGGAGAAAGTTTCCTTACATCTGTGAACTCAGTGACCACAGCAGTACATTGGGAATAGAATGATGTTCTATTATAAACATCAGTCGTTGTACAAATCAAAATTCACACATGGAAAGTGCTAGACATTTACTCTAGTGGATGGAAATGGATCCTTTAGGATCTGGGCTCTGTCTTTCAGCTTTAACCTTCCTGCATTCAACTGGTTCTCTAAGATTTATTGTATTGCTTTCAAGACCAAGTCTCACTGAGTAGCCCAGACTGGCTTCAAACTACACTTCCTCCTGCCTCAGCCTCCCAACCTACCACCCTGCTTGGCATGGTTCACTTAGGATCCTCCTGGTTCGTAGGAGAGTTTGTGAATGGTGTTTTTTTGTTTGTTTGTTTTGTTTTGTTTTTCGAGGTAGGGTCTCACTCTAGCCCAGGCTGTCCTGGAATTCACTATGTAGTCTCAGGGTGGCCTTGAACTCATGGTGATCCTCCTACCTCTGCCTCTCGAGTGCTGGGATTAAAGGAGTGTACCACCACGCCCCGCTGCGAATGGTTTCCGATGTGAACAGTTTTTATCTTCTTAGGAGTTTTATGCTATGGATATTTTTTATCATGTGTTTATGCGTTCCTTCTACTTGATCACCCTTTGGGGGGATGCTTGTGAGATCCAGAGAGTGAGTGAACTGCATGGATTAATAAGGATGTCTTGGGAACAGTACATTTCAGGAACGTCTTCCAGCCCTGCTTCTCATTCACAACATGAGCAGAGGTAGATTTTCTCCCATGGTTCTTGTTACTAAATCTCCATGCCATGATGCAAATGTCACCCGGATTTGTTTCAACACATTTTTTTGGAAGGTGAGCTTTGTAAGTTTTCCTCTCTCTCTCTCTCTCTCTTTCTCTTCCACTGAAAACTACAACTTAAAGGGTGTCAAAGTTATCCAGGATTTTCATTCTGCAACATTTCTCTCATATGTTCCTTCCTAACATGGATTATTTTTTCTCCCCAATGTCAAGTTTAAGACCCCAAATACTCCTTTAAGACCTCTTTAAAGTATTGAGCAACTTACTCTCTGTGGGGTTTGCTGACATGGGGGTGCCCGTGTTTGTTTTTAATAATAAATGGCTATTCCCTGGGTCCCATGACTTCGCTCTGAATATTTCCTTGGAGAACTTACCAAACTGACAAACTGTCTCTCCTGAGAAGAGATTCCAATAACCCATACTGTGTGTGCCACAAAGCACTTCTGTTCCAGACACACGCAAATAATCTGCTCAGGGGCTCCCAAGATCCGCACCCTCTCCCCAGAAGCACTTTCAGCCTCGAAGACACCAATAATCCTTTCTGGAAACAGCTCTGTGGTGGTGCACAAACAAGAATGAATGTGAAGATTTCTGGATGGGCTATGGTTTGGGTGAGTGTCCCCCAAAGCCCATGTATTGTAGGTGTGACCCCTCAGCCTGTGGCACTATTGTGGGGGGGGGGTGACATCCATGTGAGAGGACTTCAGATCTTTGGGATGTTCCTTGAAAGGAACACTGCAATCCCAGCCTCCTCCTTTCTTTCTTTCTTTCTTTCTTTCTTTCTTTCTTTCTTCCTTCCTTCCTTTTTCTTTCTTTCTCTTTCTCTCTCTCTTTCTTTCCTTTTTTTGGTTTCTGAGGTAAGGGGGTCTCACTCTAACCCAGGCTGACCTGGGATTCACTCTGTAGTCTCAGCATGGCCTCAAACTCTCTGTGATCCTCCTACCTCTGCCTCCTGAGTGCTGGGATTAAAAGTCCAGCTTCCCTTCTTTCTTTTCTCTTTACTTCCCAGATACGAGGCAGGAGGTTCCACCCAGTGCTCCCTGCTCGGATGTGTGGATCACATAGGCCCAAGAGCAGTGGGTTAATCGTCAGTCATGGCCTGAAACTGCCCATGCAGAGGCCAAATGAACCTTTTTTTTTTCTCATTTTTATGGACTTGATTATCTCAGGTATGTGTTATAGAAATCGGAAGTGGTCAAAGCAGGCAGGTGGACCCTGGAAAATAGTTTCAGACTTTGCAAGTCATACTCCTTTGCATGAAGTTACATAGAACATTAATATGCTAAGGTAGGTATAAATTTCTTTTTTCTGTTCTATTTTGTTTTCTGATTTTATTTTTTGTTTGTTTATATTTTGAAACAAGGCCTCACTCTATGTTCTAGGCTGGCCTGGAATTCATGGTGCTCTGCCCATCTCCTGCCTCCTGTGTGCCTGGTTTACAAGTGTATACCAACACACCTGGTTTACCACTGTGATGTTTTATGTTAATTGTCAACTGGACGGGACCTGTGAGGGGTTAGACTCTGGGTCTGTCTGTAAGGGATTATCTTGATTACTTAAGGTGGAAAGACCCATGAAACTGTGAGCAACCCCATTCCATGGGCTGGGGTCTTGGGCTATATCAAAGGAGAGAGCTGGCTAAGCAGCCGCATTCATGGCTCTCTGCTTCCTCACTGTGAAGTGAATATGAGCAGCTGCCTCAAGCTGCTGCCACCAAGCCTTCCCACCAGGATGGACTGTGACCTGGAACTGCAAGCTAAGAGATACCCTGCCTCCTTTAAACCAATGTTGGTCATGTATCTTGTCTCAGCAATGAGGAGTTAACTCATATAACCCCACATTTCTTACTGATGAGATTTGACTTCCCATCATATAACCTAGGATTATTTCACTGTGAGCCCCGTTTTGTTAATATTATCTATTGAGAGCCTGGGAACTGTGGGTTCCACAAGAGGTTTTATGGGACAAAGTTAAGCATTAAGGAATATTACTTTCAGGGCTGGAGAGATGGATCATCGGTTAAGAAACTTGCCTCCGGTGCCTAAGGCTCCTGGTTCAATTCCCTAGTACCCACATAAGCCAGACCCACAAGGTGGTGGCCCTAATGCGCTCTCTCTCTCTCTCTCTCTCTCTCTCTCTCTCTCTCTCTGTGTGTGTGTGTGTGTGTTTCCTTGCTTGAAAATAAATAAATAAAATATTTTTTAAAAAAGAAAATGAATAAATAAAATATATTAGAAAAGAATACCACTTTCAGGTGGTAATATTCATATGCATCAAAATGTCTCTCTGGACTGAAGAGATTGCCCAGTGGCTAGCAGGTGCTCTCTTGCAAAGCCTGAAAGCCTGGGTTTGATTCCCCACTACCCACGTAAAGCCAGATGCACAAAGTGGCACATGCATCTCATCTGGAGTTCATTTGCAAGTGGCAGAAAGCCCTGGCA
>PVHP010047918.1:0-12714 GCA_004024765.1 Zapus hudsonius | reverse complement strand
GATCATAAGGTATCACAAAAAAGTTGCTCTATTCAGCTTTCCAGGGAAGCCCCTGAGGGATCCACCAGAACACAAAGAGGAAAAGGGGAATGACTCTAACAAGGTCTCCACAGCCTGTGAATTGGGTTCAAGTTTTATTTTTAGATCAGCTTTAGAGAGCAATGTAATCAAAGGAGGTGTTTTCATCCCCCCCATATTTTAATGAATTCATCCTAGTAAATATGCTTTGGGGGGTTTTAGAGAGAGAAGAAAAGAGACTGTTTTGCAGGCAAAGTAAAATGACCTGATGGGAAGCTGAGAAATTCCCTGATCTTGAAAGAGGCAGAGGAGGCGACCAGGACCTATTTCTGCCAGTCAGACCTTGTTAGAGTCACGTGACAACTACCCAGGGCCTTTGAGACCTGCCTGACTGTCCCAAACTGTAAGCCGCCTCGGGTTCCACTTTAGATGTCTGAGAAACAAAGCAGATGAGACAGCTTTTTCCTTATTTTCACAGCTCCAAAGGAACTTCAATGTTAATGACATATCTTATGTATCATCACACAAGCCTGATTAAAAAATGGCAAAATCTCGATTTGGGGAATAGGGTAGGAAATGAAAATGAAGCCGAAGAGAAACAATAGGACCATTAGCGACTGGCCCCTGTAGGTGTACAGTCAGCACTCTGGGTTGGAGTCCCGGTCCCTGGTCCTTCCAGCTCCCCAGGCAAGCACACCGTTAGCTCTAGGCTTCCCCTCGCCTGAAGATTCACTTCCTTCCTTGCAGAACCCTTTGCTTCATTCATTATAGTGGGATGTCAGTATGTGGCATCCTCTTTCCCGACTTGCTGATTTACGTGTATCCCTAAAACTCATCAATGAAGGCTGTGCTATTCGGTTCTGCTCTGGGGTTCTCCCCTTACTGACTCTTGCTCCATGAGAAAGCAGGGTTTGTCTTAGTCATGAATATGTTTACCGAAATTCAGACCAGTGCCTGAATGCAATGAACACTCTAGATATTTGGTGGCTGGCTGAGGTCGGTCAGCCATCCAAGTCACTTTGAGCAATGGCCCAGCATCTGTAAAATGGGTTAACAGGGGAAGCAGCTTCGAAAGATCATTGAAAAGATTAAGTAAGACAGTGTGTGTGTCGATAGATGGTGGTCATTTCATTCACCCACTTGTACCTTTTAACTTCCTCTCGGGCCTCCCTCACTAGAACAAGTGGACCGATGTGACTTCCATTTTAGGAAGAGTGACGTGATAGAAGCAGAGAACGAAGGTCTCTCATTCTCAGTTTTCAAGGTCAATGCTCTCCGGCCTGAGACAGACAATACCTAGGAGAGCAGGTGATCAGGGAAAACCAGAGTCTCGTGTCTTACCAGCCATCCCCATGAAAGTCATGAAGCTCTCAGATAAGTAATAATAAAAGGATCCTTGATGTCATCCTTTGGCCTCTACATACGCTACACTACACCACACACACACACACACACACACACACACACACACACACACACACCTGCAAAAGCAACCCTCCAAGCTACAGAGCGTCAGAGAGCCAGCCGAAAATTCTCTGAGAAGTGGCCTTTCTGCTCTGCCCTCCCGCCAGCTGCCAGTGACAGCAGGCAGGAGAGCTGTGGAGCTAGAGACCCATCCCAGGCTCCATCTGACCACCCAGAGGCTCAGGAGCCAGGAGCAGAGATGGCTCCACGGGGCATCTTAGGGTCTACAGTGGCCTCCGCATGACATTTGAAAACAGGTTTGCATACACTTTATGAAATGGTTCTAGAATTCAGAGAGGATGACAAGGAAGAAGACAGCAAGGACCACCCAGCTGAGGACCGGGTGAGATGCAGCAGTCTGGGTGTGCCTGGAACCAGGAAGCCAGTGACAGAGACCAGGAGTGACATCTTGGCAGATATCATCAGTCGGAAATGAATGACCTCAGGCCAGAGCCTCAGCTTTTCCCTTCCACACAACATGCCAGAATACCAAAAAAAAAAAAAAAAAAAAAAATCCTTACTAAACTTAGAAAACATGGAGGCAGCTGACATTCTCTGGTGGAGCCTGGAATGGGGTATACACCATCAGGCTTGAGATAAGGTATCTAGACTGGTGATTTAAAGATAAGGAAGAGTTCTAAAGAAATAGCAGAGAATGGTATGTATTTATCTCACCGAGTGTGTGGCCTGTGGACACATACCATCCCTATGAAAATATGTAAAGAATCATTGCAGTCTCTGGCACTCACTCAGCAAGTGGGGAATCTGCTGTTATCACTGTGGTCGGCCAGACACTTGGGGGTGGGGGACGTCTTCACTTTACACGCTTCATCCCTTCCTCCCCTAGGCATCCTGCAAGGAAGTTGCTTTATTCTTTCCCCTTTTCAATAAAGGCAAACGTGGCTTCAGAATGATTCCATGAGGTGCCAAACTTTTCCGCTTGGAGCAAGAAAGGACTAAACTGGTTCTAGCTTGCTCAAGTCCATGGGAGGCACTCGTGGGTCATCTCGTGCCACCCCACAGGGGTAAGCATCCTGATTAAGGGAGGGGATGTCTGTCCTGTGGACACAGTTGTCAGGCCTGCTGTGACAATCCTTGAAGCTGTCCTGTCCAGTTACGGCAAAGATCCCAGGATGTGAACTGTTGTCCGGGTCCATTGGCTCTCCAGAGTTTCTCAGTAGACAGAAATTGCTTTGTGATGAACAGAACACAGATCTTGTGGGCTTTGAACTGGGACACTGGTGACTTTTCCTCCAAGGCCTTCCAATCCCTCAGCCCCAAGACCCTCGAGCCAGCAAAGTATGTTGGCGAAAGCAAACGCCTCTTTGGAGCTGCCTTAGAAAATGAGTTGAGACAGCTCAGTCATCTCTGTAGGGTGCTGAATCTCACTCCAGCTGCAGACATAGGTCAGTCCTCCTCATGAGAGCAATGGAGACTCACATGGTGGTACAACATCCAGGGGGGGGCAGAAAACCCTAACCCACTACAGCACCCCACAAGTCATTAGAGTGTGAGGAGCTAGGCCAGGAAGTTCAAGTCATTTCCATGTTCTTAATCTCATGCTCACTGGGCTGAGAGGAGTTGGAGAAACAAGGGACTTCTGGGTAACTGGGCTGTGTTTCTTACTCGGCTCCCACAAGTCACCCACATGTGTGTGCGCACACACACACACACACACACACACACACACACACACACACACCAAGCACAATGACCCCCAGGCCTAGGAGGACCAGGGAAATAATCCTGCCTCCTTCAGAGAAAGGAACTCTCTGTATCACCAGGGCAAAGCCACAGAGCAGGAAGCAGAATTGAGGCAGCTTTCTAAAGCACCTAAGAGGAGCTGGGGAGATAGCTCAGTTGGCAAAGGGGTCATAAAATTGACCCCTAGAAGCCACGTGAAAATAGCAGACGTGCTGGCATCCTCTTGTAATCTCAGCTCTTAGCGGGGCACAAACGAGCAGATCACTGGAACTTGCTGGTCAATCAACCTAGCATCACTGTGAACTCCAGGCCAATCAAAGTCCCCATCTCAAAAAGAGGTGTGCAGTGTTCCTGAGGGTGATCCCATGAGTGTGTTCTGGTCTCCACAAGCATGAGTACCCCCCATACACACACACACAGACATGCACCTGAACCCACCACGCACAAACATGTGTACACACCTAAAAGAAAACCTTCCTGATAGAGTCTCCCCATCACTCCCATGTTCTATGTTCCTGTCCATGCACAGAGACGAGCTGTAGGAGGTGTTGCGATTGAAATTCTTTGGCCAGAAGCCCAGGAGGGCAGAAACAGATGTTTTGGCTCCATGGAACTTTAAGGCTTTGAGAGCAGACGACGCTATTCAGTGGCATGCATGGGGGGGGGGATGTCCTGTGTCTAAGGCAGATCCTTGCCTCCAAATGGAGGACCTCTGAGCAGGAGGAGGGCAGACCTGCTTCAAAATGCATGGCCATAGACAGCTGTGTGGCTTACATCCCCTCCAAGGGTGGTTTCTTTGAACTGTGATGTCTTTATCTTCATAAAAGCTCAGTGTTTGGCAGAGAAAGCAATTGCCCAAAGCCAAAAGCATCAGCAGATCTCAGTGAGTGCTGAGATCATAACTAACCAATCCTAAGCTCCTGCAACATGTGAGGTTCTGTTCTAGGTGTGATCTGCTTCCAAAGCCCTGTAGCCCTGAGGTAGGTACTCCCTGCTGAGGTAGGGACTGTGGACTAGCCTCCTTGTACAGTAAAACAATGAACACACAGAATAGTTCAGAGATTCCACAGGCTAACCCAGCAAAGAAGTGACCAGGCTGGGTTCCCAACTCAGGATTCTGGTTCTGGGACACAGAGCTGAGTCACCTCATCTCCTCTGTGCCCATCTCCTGTACCCCAGGGGTGACCACGTTCTTCTTAGATGTTTATTTGCTTCATCCTAAGCCACGAGCCCTATGAGAGCAGGCACAATATCTGATTTGTTTCTGTTTATCCTCAAACCCTAGCCAAGGGTATGAGCATCATTGATAGTCAGTAAAGGTTAAGTTGAGCTATAGGCCTGTGTTTGAAAATGCTGCCCTACTGCAGAGAGAGGAAACAAAGAAAAAATAGCTGTTGAGCTCTATCTTGCAGACCTCACCATGCTAGGCACACGGTGCTAACTAACCTTCTCTGAAAATTCCATAAACACAACTTGCTTTAGCAATATCTTTCATTACTGTAATGGGATGCCTGCCTGGCAGAAGCAGCTTAAGTAAAGAAAGGTTGATTTGGGCTCATGGTTCAGAGAGTCCCCTCCATCATGGTGGGAAGGCACAGCAGTGAAGTGGATCTGGCTGTAGGCGCGGAGGCTTGCAGTATGGTTTGCTCACATCTTGGTGGGTCAGGAAAGTGAGAAAGTTCCCTCCAGAAATAAGGCCAGGTTATGAGCCTACAGGCCCTCGGTAGCCTACTTCCTCCTGCTTGGTCTCACCTCCCAAAACTCCAGCACTGTCATCGGGAGACAAAGAGTTCAACCACATGAGCCCATGCGAGAACATTCCACATTCAAATCACGACCAAGAGTGAGTGAGATGGTAAGAGCTAACATCTTTACCAGCACTGAGAGGAAACAGGCACTCCAGAGGAATGGAAGCTAGATCCAGTCATGAGGCATGAGGACTACGATAGAGGAAAGACTCTGAGAGACATGAAGGTTTCCTCTGGGCTCAGCAGAGAGCTTGTTTGTGGGCACACAGATCTTGTCAGGGCTGTGTGATGAACATGAGCTAAGCTAATGAGGCCTTTCCCCTCATACTGGGAGCATTTTCTGTGGGGTCAAATCTAGCTTCTAGGCCATCTGCTCCTTCAACCAGACGAGCTCTAGTCAACCAGGGATTCGTCCATTCCTTAGAGAAACTCCTTTTCTAGTTTTGATGTATGTAGCACAGTGCATATCTGACTCCAGTGTTGGGTATCAGTGACCAACATACACACACACACACACACACACACACACACACACACACACACACACACTATCAAGGGCCAGTGTCCTTATGAGCCCCTCCTCCATGGGAGCTGCTTTAGTGAGTGGGTCCAGTCATGGAAGGCATGCCATACAAATTGAAAACGGAAAACTTCCAGATTTCATCCTGCCTTTCCTTCTGTTACTGATTTTATGCAGCATGAATTGGATATTAGCTCCCCCCCCCCCTTTCCTTGAGATGTCGGATCGCTGGGGTAGCTTCAGCAGACTCAATTTCACTTCAGGTAATAGAGTGAGATTATTCAAAATTATTTCCAGTGGGCTGCTCCTGCCTGCGCCTTCTGTTAGGAGAATAGAAGCAAACAGGTCGCCACCTCCTCCCAGGCTGACATCCTGACCCGGCGCCCCTCTGCCTAGCTCCTTAATCAAGAGAGCATTTTGGTTTTAGCCACGCTCAATTAATTCATCCAGGAAGAGAGAGTCACCAAGAGTCGATTTAAAGTGAGACACACTGGGCATCTGCTTGCAAAGCCAGATGAATCAAGCGCATCTCCCATTGCGAGAGAAAGAAGAGTTCTCTCCATATTTAACGCAGTCACTTTCAGTAGTGTCAACGTTTTCTTCCTTGAGAGTTTAAGAGGTATTTGTAGTGAAGAAGCAACTCCCTGGGGATCCAGCAGAGCCATAACCCTGAGGACCAAGAGGCCTGCCAGGAGCCCTGGGTGCCCACCACGCCCCTGGGCCTGGCTGCCCTAGGTGAAAGTTTTTCTCCAGGCTAGACACACACAGCTGGTTCCCCTCTCCTCCCTCCTGGAACAGAAAAGAGCTGAGCCAGCACTTGGGAAAATGGGATGTCAACATATTTTTGCTCAAATTTGATAAGCAGTGGGTGATGAGCACCTCCCTCTAGTCTCTGTTCCTTTCAAGGCATCCAAGTTGGCAAGAGCATCCGGGTCCTGTAGACAAGCCCTGAGGTTTGCTGGGAGAGGAAAGGGCTGAGAAGATGTGTGGACACCAACCCCAAGCCCACAGTTTTTGGTGCAGTAGCATTCCAGAATATTCTACCCTGGAAGCCCTCCTTGGGGCTGTTTCTCCAGCGTTCCTGGCTCAGAAAGGAAACCACTTATGGAAGCATCTGTCTGGTGGGCAGGAGGACCCAGGCCCACAGCGGCCTCGACTTACCTGGAGATCCTGGTTACTTGGTGCCCAAAGCATTACATGACATGACCCAAGCAAGCCAGGGAAACCGAGGACCAATCAGAGGATTGGAAACAGGTGTTTCTGGCTTTGGGGATGGAGGCTAAGATTTCCCGTTGGCCTCACATTTTCCCACCGGAATCACTCCAGGCAATTAACTGATGGAGAGAAGGCTTAAAGGGGAAGAGGAGCCGAGTGGAAGGATGGCAACGTGCAGGGAGAGACCAGAGGAATTGCACTGCCCCTTGGCAAGCGGGGCTGCTGCTCAAACATTGTGGGCAACACGCTGTCTTCTTCTGGCCCTTGATGGAATCCATGCCTGCAAAGGAATGCTTCTGCAGTGAAGAGAGATCTCCACATCAGGCCAGATGGTAAACTGAGGCTGAGGACCCAGTCTGCCTCTATTGCGCTGTGAGACACAGATCTACAGCCTGTTTCTGGGCTTCAGTTGTATCTGGTGTTTTTCCAGCATCTCTGACTGTACGCTAGACTGTTCAGGGAATACTTTACCATCCACCCAATGCGAAGGTCTTTACAGGTACTGCAAAGCAGTTGAAATTCATGAAATAGTAATTTCCTATCTTCCGTGGGTTATTCGCTTCACTTAGCATATACTCCTCTGACTGATGTAGTAAAACGTGAGCAGTTACCTACTCTGAGTAGTCACTTTCTGGGCACTGGGTTAAAACATTCAGCAAGTAGACAGCTGTACCTAATGTCACAAAGCTTCCATTCAGCTCCCTCCGTTATACCTGGTGACATAAAGATGTGGGAGTCACAGCAGAATCTGTTGCCTGTTATAAATGCCAGGGTAGCGGGTCAGAGAGACGAGTGACTTACCCAAGTCACCCAGCAGTCAAGCACAGTCTCAGATTCTGGTCATGCAACTCTGAGCCCCCCCCCCCCATGAATTAGAAGGGGATGCTGAGATCCTCTTCCATGAGTGGGGTGAGGCAATGAAGGAAGGAGGGTGAGATTTATTCCCCCCCATATCTTACAACAAAATATTATGTGTATCACTCCCCAAAAGGCTGAAGCTCTGATCTGCCCAAATTCTCACTCTCTACTCCAAATATTTTCTTATACCAACCAAGCAAGAAATGCCTAAGGAGCCAACCAAAACAACAACAACAACAAAAAAATAAGGTTCTAATAATAACAACAGTAATCATAATAGGCTTACATTAAACCAAATAAAGTCATTCTGAAATGACTGAAGAGAAACAGCAGAGGAGACGTGCCCTTGGGCTCACGCTCTGTTTATGCCTTGCACATTACACCTTTTTCATCACAATTACCTAAAGTGGTACATTTGTACATCCATAATGTATGGAATTCATTACATAGTTTTGCAATGAAATTATCACACTGTGCCTGGGACATCTGCACCCTGTCATACATCATCCTCTTCATTTCTAGTTAATTTAATCCCAATATCTGCCCACATGATAAGACAGATGTTCAGCTACGCTGCGGCTTCAATGGCTTTCTCCCTTGAAGAAAGTCGAAGCCGTTGAAAGAAATGACATCTATCAGACGGGAAAGCTGACGGTATTAAAAGTTGGGGAGCTTGCCACTTCACCGTTATTAGCTTCATTATTTGTGGGTCTATCGCCCTCACCTCGGCTGTGAGGATCAACGTGAGACGGGGAGAAGTGGAAGGCTGATGGGAGAGTTACTATGAGGATTTCCAGAGCGCTGAAAACGAGACTCCATCAAGACTGCTTTAGAAATATCTGCTTGTCACTCAAAAAGGAAAAGAAATATGAACAATCTACACATTTCACTCTGTTCCCTTAGTCAAACTCAAGGAGAGGGAAGGAGACCGGCATTATTTCCTGTTCACCTGGCCAGTCTAGATGTCTGCCTTGAGTGATCTAGACTCCCCACTGCTGTCCTGGGGGGCAGTCATCGCCATGCTGATCTACCCCCCCTTACCCACCCCTTCCTGGAATGGGAATACCACACACCACTGGGTAAGGTGGGATGAATCACTCAACTTGCCGTGAGCCAAAACTTCACCATTTGCAGACAGTAAACACTATCGATCTGGATTTCACAGAGAGGGGGTGACTGTGCCATAATCCACTCTGTGCAAAGTGCCCAGCATACACTTGGCCCAATGAGCTAAGTAATACATCTTTAACACTAAGAGTAGCAGTTTACATATGTCTAACATGGTGGCCTCTGAGGACACTGAGATCTTATTATTTATATGAATATCAACATTATTGTTATTCCACCACAAATTCTGTTACACTGAAAATATTTTTTTTTGCCCCCAGAAACTACAAGTCAAATCATTTCTAATTCTGCAGTGGTTAACTATTGTTCTTATAATATTACATAAAAATTTCAGTAGATCCTGAAATTCTACATGCATTAGAGTTGGGGTAAGGGAGCTGGGATAGAAGGGTGTGAATACACACCCTGAGCTTGGCTGCCCTCCTGAGGATAGGAGGAATCATTGCACTACACATGGAGACCCTAATTGTTTCCTGCCCCATTTATTCAAGAAATAGTAATCCCCAAGTAAATACCAAGAACTATCTGAGCTATTATATGATTCGACACTGGTAAAAATATAGACACTATTAATGTGAGCATGGACATATACACATGTACATAGCACATGTGTATTTTGCATGTGCTGTCATTTTTAATTATATAGATATATACTTTAATATTTTTATTTATTTATTTGCAAGCAGAAAGAAATAGAGAAGAAATGGACAGAAAGATAGGTGTGTCAGGGCCTCCAGCTGATGCAAAAAAACTTGAGATGCATGCGCCACTTTGTACATCTGGCTTTATGTAGGTACTGAGGAATCGAACTCAGACTGGTAGGCTTTGAAGGCAGGCACCTTAACTGCCTGAGTAAGGTATATTTTATCACAAAGTAACTGACTGGACTTTGAGGCGTAGATGGGATTAGGCATATTCTGAGCTCCACTACCACATCAGCATACAATCGACTGCTGAATTACTATTCTTTATAAGATAGAACTGAGCTCCATGAGAGACTAGCAAATCTACCCCATCCTACTGAATTCTTCAGCAGAAAACATCTCAGTGTCTTTTCCCCATCATCTAGAGATATTAACAATACCCAATATGGTCTATTTCCCTTTATCACTTCTTTTATGAAGTTTCTTCTTCACACATTATTCACACATTCATGGCACTTACCTCTGGCCTGTTGTCTTATTTTTATTCCTTCTAACTTATCATGGGCACAGAAAATGGCGTTTAAACAATTCCTTGGAAAGACTGACTAAAACTTGGCCAAATTAAAACAAAAACAGAAACAAACCAGCAAACAAACAAAAATACCCCTCAACGCCCAGCTCCAGTGACACACCTCCCTCAGCAGGGCTCTACCTACCAAAGGCTCCACCCAGCTGAAGGCTTAATCACAGCATTAGAGGCCATGGGGGACAATTTACATTCAAACCACTACAACAACAGCTAACTTGACCTGGAGACAGAAAAGAGACTGGAGGAGGATGAACTAGCCCTGAGCTCCATAGTCCAATCAGAAGCCTGAAGGTCTGGGATGCTGGTGGATCCTCCGAAGAAAATGCATTCAAGAACTGAACCCACACAGAAACGGCCGCAGTTGTACTCCTGACCAATGTTGCAAGACATGGAAATGACAAAACTTACCTTTGACAAGCAATCCCTGACCACCAGGCATTCCTGATTTAACAACATCCGTGCAGATTGATTAGAATTAATTCCCAGGTTATAGAATGACCAATTCCCAGGCAAGAGATGGCTACACCAAGTGGAATAGAATAAAGGCAATACCTATTCTGAGTACGTATTGCTGTCATCATCCCATCTCTTCACTGTGAACATCCTTTTGTCTCTGTCCCAATGATGAGGGCCCTAGAAGATATTCTGGGATGGTTCCATGAACTTTAGGGATATAGTAAAATAATGGAAGGACTCTCAGCTTTGCCAACCCTCCACCCCAGCGTTCTTCTTTCTCTGTATGGCCACCAGGCAGACTTATCTTTTCTGCAGGCAGAACCCCGAGAGTGGATGAGAAGGAATCAGGAGGCCAAACTCATTGTACTCATCACTCCCAGCATTTCTCATTAGCCCAACCCTGTGCTACTGACCCATCTGGATTTAAAGTCAGGAATCTAACACCAATCCTCCATGGATCCCTGTTTTCTCATCGCCAGCTTGTGGTTTGTCTATGTCATTCAAATATATCCTCCTAGATAACGGATTGTGGTCCACTTGGTGCTGGATTCCCAGTGTTCGAAACAACGCCCTGACGTAGTAGGTCCTTCACACATACTTCAAGCAAATCAGAAACCCAGACATCCCTCCAGGTCTCAGCTCAAGGGCCAACCACTCTTAGAAATAAGTCCTTGGACTCCCTGGACTGCACATAGGCCTAGGAATATGTAGTGTAACAGAGTATCCTCTCTCACCAGACAAGATCATTGGATCAGATGACAAGGGGAAGGAAAGCATGCAGACCGGGTTGGTTCAAGGCAACAAAAAGTGACAAAAAGAAGCCCAGGGAGGGAGGAAACATAAAATCCTCTATTACTCCATCTCACTTGGACGGTGAAGTTGGTACTCCGAGAGGGGAGACATCTCTGGTATCCAGAGGAGCACTCTCAGAGCTCTCTAGGGCCTCTGTTTCAGGGGCTCCTCCCTCCTCCCAGGAAGCAGATTCCCTGTAGACTTACTTTCTTAGAGCCAGAGGAGTCTAACCAAGCTGCCAGGACATTTCCACTATTGGGCAGAGTCTTCCCCGGGAATGCTTCTGAGAGTAGGCAACACAGAGCTCAGGTATGAGGGGCCAAAAGAGCTGGCCTCTGCACCCAGCTCTGCAAATCACGCTTTGTTTGACATAGGAAAAACCATTTATCTTCCTCGTGTCAAGCAGAACTAATAATAACAATATCCCACCACAGGACTGATGAAAAGGCTTGGTAAATTGCATATCTTTTTTTAGGGAATCGTTTTCCTAGCTTCATTTTGTCTTCGACGGCCCATTTTCAGTCAGTCCCAATACTGTCCCCAAAGAGCCACCATTGCTTAAGTGGATGGAAAAAGAGGTCTGTTCTCTGTGGTTTGCTGTGGCACGAGCTGCTTTTCCTAGATCCTGGAAGCCAGTTTCATATTGAGTTCCCCAGCTAGGGGCCTCCAGATACGCCCTGAGCATATTGAACTCCAGCTGTTGAGCTGAGGAACAGCTGGAAATTACACAATTGACACCTAAATGGAGGCGATGATCCCTGCACAATCACCTCTCGATTACCTACCTGCACGTCACTTTCTGCCATAGCCTGGCTGATTTTGCTGTGGTTGCCGGGGGGCCATGCTGGTTTCCCAAGGTGGCCCAAGCCAGGACAATGTCTATAGGTGGTGGTCACGGTGATGATGGTGGGTGTATGTATGTGAATGCGTGCGGATGCGTGCATACAGCTGATTATCAGAGGTAAATTACCATACAGCCTGGAGAAAAAGCCCGCTGATATCTCTCATCTGGACCTCTGCTTCCTAGCGTATCGGAAACCTGCAGCCTTCCTTCATGCAGGTATACACCGGGCAGAGCAAAGCCAATCTTGGCTGCTTTTCAGCCCCGGGATCTGCAGCCACAATTGTTCCTGAGAGACGAGGCAGGGAGAGCAGAATGGTGTGGAAGGAAAAGCACAGACTTCTGTTTTCACAGAGTCCAATTCCCAGCTCTGCCGTGCCCAGCTGCGTGACCTTGGGTGGTTATTTCTTTTCTCTCCCTTACAGACACTTCACACAAGGTCATGCTTGAGATGACTGAAAGACACAAAGACCCAAAGTGTGCTCATCCTATATACACATATGTTTATTTCTCTGAAGTCCCTGGATTGGGTGCTTTTCACATGACTGTGACCAAGTACCTGCCAAGAGGCAACATAAGGGAAGAAGGCTTTCTCTGGGCTCACAGTTTAAGGGAACAGTCCATGATGGCAGGGAAGGCATGGTGGAAGTAGTGGATCCAGCTGTGGGCTAGAGCACATCTGGGCAGATCAGAAATGAGACAAGAAATAGTACTGGGCTCTAAACCTCAAGCCTCCC
>PVHP010047917.1:0-12681 GCA_004024765.1 Zapus hudsonius | reverse complement strand
GAATATATAACTTGTGGGGAGAGAGAAATCCTTAGGGTATAAAGATGACGTTCATTTTTTAGTGTTTTCCTGATTTTAGAATACAAAGATTTTTTTATGGCCCTTGGAGAATCTTAGATAAATATAACTCTCTTCAGCAAGAATCAAATACATCTTGTAGGACAGAGGGCAGAAGGTCTCAGTGAGCCTAGCAGGTCAGCATATGAGGCCTCACTTTCACCTGTGCTTATCATTCAGGAGAAGCTGTGCACATGTGCCTCACCATCAAACCCTTTTCTTTACCCATTGACCAAGAAGGAAACATATCATGAACCTGAGATGTCTTTAAGTTCTAAACGAGCTACCATGCCACTAGCTTATCCATGAACCAGTCTTCATTTCTTCTGTTTTTTGTACCCATGCGGTTCATTTATAGTGGTCAACTGTTAGCTGTGTGCTTAATAGAACAACAAAGGAAATTAGGGGAATGCTATTTAAAAGACTTAGTTAACATTTTAGGCATAAAGTTAATCTCAGTGTAGCAACTGAATAATATACAAATGGACTGCCAAAGAAAAATCATATTTCCTTAACATTTACTTATTTTTTCCGTAGTTTAATATGACCTTTAATGCTTTCTCGGTACAGACGTAAAAGTTTTGAAGTTGTTACTCATGTAGTCAAACTTGTGTGCATGTATATACATGTAGTAGTCATGGTAAAGGTCTCAGTAGTACTTCATACCTAATAGAATTCAAGAACAACAGAGACAGAACAACAGAGACAATGATACAGCAGTGTGGTGACTTCATAGGGCTCCCATCTAATCAGACAATAAATGTTTAACGAGTGTTATGTACACAATTCATTCCTGCTGCAATTCAAACTAAGTAAGATATTACTTCTCTGGATGTCACTTTCCTCAAGTATAAATTGAGGGATACACTTGTTCTAAAGTTCTTCCTGAAGTTGAGACTCTATGACTATGTACACTCTTTGAGGAATTCAGGGAGTGGCACTTAAATGCTAGGAAAAAAAGTGGCAGCTAAATTACTGGAGAAGCTTGAAGAAATGCAACTCATTAGTAGTACTCAAACCACTAAGAATAGTGAGATTTCTGAGGAAGAAGGAATTGCTGTGATGTGGAAAGCTTTGTGAAATAGATGGAACACAAGAACTTTTTATTTCCCATGATGTATGTGAAAGTCATTGAGTAAGTGTTGGTATGTCTTCCTGAGTTCAAACAAACCTGTAGCCTCAATTCTCAGAGAACCATCCAGCTATGCCTTTGCTGAATAACACACACCTGACATCAAATATCCTCCAAGCTTTTTTTTTTCTGCAGAAACACTTGTGTAGAATACCTAGGGTCTCTGCTGTTCCTGCCAGATCACATACTTCTTGCTGCCCCCAGGTTTTCATTAAGAAACTTTCTATGCCTCCTATCTTATATGAAGGTATTTCCCAAAACCAGCTAGAATTCTCAAATACTTCCTTGCTGACGAAAACTCGATTTTTTTTTTCCAGAAGGACATTTGAGGCACCATAAGACTCTCTGAATGCCAGACAGGAAGAGAGAGAAATGGTGTGCTGGGCAGGGCCTCCTGGAGGCAGTAGTCATGCCACTAGTGGCAAATTTGCTGATTAAAAAGATTCAGTAAAAATGACATTTCTGGGGGCTGGAAAGCTTGCTCATCAGTTAATGTGCTGGCCTGAATAGCCTGACAGCCAGGATTCAATTCTCCAGAACCTGTGTAAACCCAGATGCACTAATGGTGTATGCATCTAGAGATCATTTGTAGTGGCAAGAAGCCCTGGTGTACCCATTCTCTCTCTCTCTCTCTCTCTCTCTCTCTCTCTCTCTCTCTCTCTCTCTTTCTCTCTCTCTCAGCCTCCCTCTCTCTATGTGTCTGTGCTTGCAAACAGAGATTAATAAACATTTAAAATAATAAATTAAATAATATTTATTAGACACAATAATAAATGGTAAAGAAACATCACAGTCTTATAGAAGAAAGTTCTTACAAGAACTGCCACATGGCACTGGGAAAATGTCTGTCTAGTCAGCCATCAAGTGAGCTGGATAGGTAAGTGTGGTGGTTTGAGTGTAAAGTACTCCCTATTGCTTCCTGTGTTTTTGATTAAGCCTCACACTTAATCCCCTGCTGATGATGACACATCTGGGAGGGAGAGCCTTGCCGGAGGATGTGTACCACTGAGGTTGGGCTTTGAAGTTTATTAGTCTCACTGTGAACACTGTGAGCAGACTCTTCCTGCTTCCTCCCTGCTGATGTGACAAGGTGTGAAGCCCAGCTGTCTGCTCTGACTATGTGTTCTGCTTCATTATAGAACTTCTCACTAAACTGTAAGCACAAATGAATCATTTCATGATCTGCTTCTGCTTGCTTGTTTTGTCCAAGCAATGAGAATGTAACTGCTACAGAAAGAATTTGAGAAATCTTCATAGGTGTGAACTCAATCAGAAATTAAGTCTAAGAGTTAAAGAAGAACAAATAGCAGAGTGTTCATATCAATGAAAACAGGATGATTAAAAGATGGAAATCTAAACTACCAAGTAAAGTGTCTGATTTGTCTGTGCCTGGGTACATCCTGTGCATAGATTATTAGCTTGGTGTGTCAGTAGTATAAGATGAAAGTAGAGGAGTATCATGTTAAGGGCAATTGGGCTTTTATGGCCTGTCTTGGTATGTCTTACAATAGCCTTATTTGTTTAGTAAGTGCATTTCAATATACAACAAGTCAAGTTAAAGAGACCCAGTGTGACAGTTGGTCAATTGGATTTCTCTGGCATGTCATTACTTCACATCACTTGGCAAAGGACCCTGAGAAATAGCAACAATACAAGCTTTACATCCTTCAACCAACATATAATGGAATAATGTAATTCTGTCCCTAGAGGACTTTGGAATCTTATTGATCTATCAAAAGAGGGGGAAATTGATGCCCCCAGCCAAAAATAAAAATAAAAAGGTCTGTGTGGTACAATCAGCTCTTTGTATTGTCTTAAACTTGTGGAATTGTTGTTTTAGTCTCTGTATTTAAAAATATATGTTTTATGTATTTCTAAGCAGAGAGAGAAAAGAGACAGACAGAGAATAGGTGCAACAGTGCCTCCCACCACTGCAAATGAACTCCAGGTGCATGTTCCTGCCTTATGTATCTGGCTTTATGTGGGTATTGGGGAATTGAGCCCAGGTCGTTAAGCTTTGTAAAAAGTGCCATAATGCTGAGCCATCTCTCCAGCCCTATCTCTAGGTCTTAATGGATATCTGAGAACTGCTATGACTCTTGGGTCTTTTTTAGAAGGGGGAAAAACAGATTTAATGCTATTCTAAGCCTTTAGACACATTTACACATCCTCCATCTGCTTGGGAAGGAAAAAATTCAGATTTCAATAATAAAAGTTGTACAGGTCTTCCTTGAGGCAATAGAAAATGCAAGAGATAAGGGAATAGCCATGAAGTGCAAAGACAAGGCGCATTCAGTTCTTAGCACTTACTGACTAGAGCCGCAAAGAGGATGTGAAGGAGGCGTGAACAATCCTGAGGAAAAGAACTTGAGAACTTTCAACATGGATAAAAAATGTATTGTAATGGAAATGCAACTTTCATAAAAGAACATGGGAGGGGTAGCATCCAGGGGAAGGAGGGTAACAAGGTGACAAGAAGGAAGATTAAGTGCTATTCTCTTCTTAGTAGTTTGGCTCAGAGACACAATGTTCTGCTCTGTAATTACTAATTTCAAGTAGGATCAAAATGCAAATTTTTGGACTTAGATCTGTTGTCCTCCTTCCACTTCATGAGGCAGTTTTTGATCTTACAGCTGAAACTCATATCTGAGGTAGAGAGGATGGAGACAACTGCATGGCACAGATCTGAGAGGAAGCTGGGAAACAGGGAACTCCATGGGTCCCTGTCAGGCTGGCAGACAGTATGCTGAGTCAATAATCATATTCAGAACACACATTGGATAGAAGTACATTAAATGTGTGTTACTGCTCATGAAGACATACTGGGATGAAGCACTGGAAGTACTTTGGGTTGGTTTATAGGCATTCTGGTTGACTGGTATAAGGATATGGTAAAAATGTTATTTTTCTATTTAAACTCTTAAAGGGACAGAGGATTCATGCTCACCAGTTGTCTTTTTCATGATATTCTACAGCATGAGCACCTCTGATTCATGGCAAATACCTTGTTTTCCAGCTGTGTATAACAGCCCTTAAATTAGCACCTGCCCAAATGCTTAGGACCTTCAAGAATTTTTTAAGTTCTTTTTAAAAGGATATTTTTATTTATTATTATTAGTTTTTTAAGTCAACATACAATATAACGGGTTTCATTATGGTGTTTTCATACTTTGTTTTTGCACATCTGCTTCTACTCTCCACCCCTGACTTCCCGCTTTACATCCCATTGGTGTCCATTAGTGTCTCCTCCCCAGTAGTTTCCATTCTTCTTTTACAGCATGTTTATATGCTGAAAGAAAAGACGTCCTATGAACAAGAGAGAGAGAAACAGACATGGAGATATATATTAAAGAAGAAAAACGGTGATTTGGAGTGTCTTGCTGTGTTTTAACTTAAATAGTACTTATTTACTTATTTGTAAGGAGAGAGAGAGAGAGAGAGAGAGAGAGAGAGAGAGAGAGAGAGAGAGAGAGAGAGAGAGAATGGCACACCAGGGTCTTGCTGCTGCATAAGAACTCCAGACACATGCACTATTTTGTGAATCTGGCTTTTGCCACTTTAAACCACCTGCAATCTTCCAAGCTTAAATTTTAACTTCAAAATTTCTTAATCAAAGTAATATATAAGCATAATTTGAAAAGTTAACACAGTACTGAATTTAAAACAACTGTTCTTAGCCAAGCTTTTATATACCTCTCATACTTCCTACTTTCCATTGATAACTGTTTCTGAAACCAGCAGTTTCTTCTGATATATAATTTTATATTTCTAAAAAATATTTTAATATTGCTTGCATCTTTAATTCTTCTGTTTTTCTGCTGTAGGGGTACTTTGAGACATAGTCCCATGATGTCAAGGCTGGGCGAGACATTTCCACTATCCCTCTCCTCACATAGATGAGACAGAGCAGTACTAAAGAATTGCCATAGCCAACAATCAACCTCCTCCAACAGAGACTTGCAATACCTCCTTGTGTGATGGACAGCTCCTCACAGTTTATGGCTTCAACCTAACTTCTGAAAAACAACCTGTTCGCTGCCTCGCTGTGACATTCTTTGTGGACTTTAGCCTTTATATGGTGTCTGCTCAAGTATCTTCTACGGCCTAGTGTTACAGGTTGTGAAAATGATGGAGCGTTCCTCAGCTATGAATGGACTTAGCTTAGGGGTTAGGCTGCTAGACGTTCAATGGCCACTAAAATTTCCCAAGCCAGTGACTCCAGTTCTTTGTCTAGGAACACACAAAGAAAGATGAGTGTAGACATAGCAGAAGGGCTAGTTAAACAGGTGTTTATTAGTAAAAAAAAAAAAAAAAAAGTGAAGATAGAAAGTGAAAGTAAGCCAGAAAAGCTCCCTAGCTGGGAGGGGTCCTGACCCAGGAACCACATAGGAATAGCTTTTGTAACCTTTAGGATGTAAATTAGGCATCAAGTCTGGGTGGATTGGATTAGTTACTTTGAATATATGTAAGGGACCCTTGATAGCTTGATGAGTTAGACAAAAGTTGGTTACTTTGTGGGCCAGCTGCCCTCCTGGTGAGTTAACATCAGTCAGGGCTTTTGACCTTTTGGACTCTATTCTCTTAAAACCTTGTCAGATCATTTAACTCCTTTAGTCCATGGGGATTATTTTACTCCTAACCCTGTCATTAAGGATTCCACTGGCAAAGTTTTAGGACACAAATACCATCTTGCATAGAGGCCAGAAACTCTTGACACCAGAGCTAGACACTGGCAGCTCTTTATTACATTACTCTTTGTAGTTTGGATAGACTAAAATTTTCCTGATATGAGAGAGTATTCCCAAGACAGGCACAAAGAGTATATATTTTTAATTCATAACATGTAATTTCCAAGTACATTTGCATTTCTAACAGGTACCTAGCACTTGTTAGATTTGACCTGTACCTGGGGCATTGTGACTGTTCCTGAGACATTAACGAGGCAATAGGAAGGAAGATGGTTACAGAGACCCATTACTTCAGAAAGACCCCTGTCAGTTCAATGCTCTAAGAGGCAAGTTCCAGATAGAGGCAGAATAGGAAAGTTGACCGAAAGGCATGGCATGTGAGTTGAGGTATTAGAGAAGACTAGAGGAGGCAGCCTTATAGATCCACTTTGGAAGATGGTGAAATTTTAGGAGGAGCAAGAACATGGAGGCAGGATGTATTTAGAATACACTAGACTAACTTTTCTAGAGCAAGGCATGCCAAGGGGAGATCGAAGAGGAAAGATGAACCTGGAGAACCTGTCCTGAAACCTATTGAGTTAGGAGGACAATATTAAAGTGTT
The DNA here is from genome assembly GCA_004024765.1 of Zapus hudsonius. Classification (NCBI taxonomy): domain Eukaryota; kingdom Metazoa; phylum Chordata; class Mammalia; order Rodentia; family Dipodidae; genus Zapus; species Zapus hudsonius. The sequence goes on along the minus strand of PVHP010047917.1, from coordinate 6,202 downwards.
TTTGTAGATGTTTGTGCTGATTACGATATATCTGGCTTTTAGTTGGTGGTGACATTTCCTCTCAGGAGGACTTGTGAAGGTCAGGAGGCACATGGCCTCAGACTAGATGCAGTGGTTTGAAGAGTTCAGGGTGATGCTGTGTCTCTTGCTGTGTTTGTGCAGCAAATCTCCTCCCTGGCTTCCACTTTCAGTAATGTGATTCTGAGAAACTGAAGTTGGATAAGAGAGGAACTGAGTGCTGAAGGGAGAGTCAAGAGTTAAGACAATTTTGAAAGAGACTATCTGACAGAGAATCTCGACAAGGTGCTGATAGGAAATATAGAGAATAGGAGACAGACACTGATGTTTAAAGGCAGGATTAGAAAAAAATGCAATAAATTGCTTGTGATTAGAAGGGAGAAAAAAAAGAGAATCAGATTGTGAAGATTTTAAGCTACATTTTTTTCTAGGGAAATGAAGAGGCAGGCAAAATTCTCTGCTAAGTAAATTTTATGGTCCCTTGCCTTTCAATATAGAACAGAGCTATATAGACCCGTGTTCAAATTCCAGCCTTCCCATTCGCTAGTTGTGTAGTCTGGGCAAGTTTCTTTGGTTTCATAGGGCTATTTTTCTACTATTAAAATAGAGATATAATATTACCTCCATCACAAGTAATCATAAAAATAAAATTGCATCGCGCCCATTGAATTCATGGCAAGCACCTAAAGTTGTGCTCCATAAATGTAGCTAGATTCCCAATGCTGCTCAAGAAAAATCTCATCTGCTTAATTCCTTGGATTAGTCTCAATGCCCAGGAGCAATCAAGCCAACACTGGAATTGATTTGGAAGAAACGTTGGTCGGTAACTTGGTCTCTATATGTGTTCCACTCAATTATTGGACTGGAGGAATAATACAGAAGCTGTTATTTCTTGGCAACACCTGGAGAAATGAAGACTGGGGCTGTTAGGGAGTTGAAGTCACACTTACCTCACATAATGATAAAAGATTAATTGAATGTGTGTTGACACTCTTCATTATACAAAACACTGAGAGAATAAAAATATAAACTACATTGTTTTTATCATGTATGACAAGTACTAGCTGTTAAATCATAATTATTTTGCTGTAAAACATAAGAAGCCAAACTTAGACTTACTTGAAAAGTATTGGATTTCAGTAAACTTTTCTTTCTTTTTTTTTTTTTTTGTTTTTTTGAGGTAGGGTCTCACTCTAGTCCAGGCTGACCTGGAATTTACTATGTAGTCTCAGGGTGGGCTGGCACTCATAGCAATCCTCCTAAATCTGCCTCCCGAGTGCTGGGATTAAAGGTGTGCATCACCACACCCAGCTTTTAGTAAACTTTTCGAAAAACTACTAGAACTTGAATGTTTTACTTAAAGTTATTGCTATTTAATGATTGTCATTTGATATGTGTAATACATACTAATTTTTCTTGTGCTAATTGATTATTGCTCTTTCTTCAACAAAATATGCTCTTGTTTTTGTGTTCCTATATGTTTATTTGGCAATTTTAAGGACTCAATGTATGTGATCTTTTCACATTGTCAATGCCACAATGTAAGGGGTACATAGCCTCCTCCATATAAAAATAAAAAATGTATAGTTCAGTAAAACTAACAGTTTGTCTGGGCTTACATGCTAGGAAAGTCATTGTTTAATAATAAAACTGATGTCTGTAAAAAATAAGCTTCTTTTTAAATATATTTTTATTTATTTGAGAGAGAGAGCAAGGGAAAGAGAACAAAAGAAAAAGAGAAAAATAAAATAAAAGTTTAAGGATGAGTGTTCTAAGGCCTTTCCCACAGTAAACAAACTCCAGATGCATGCACCACTTCATGCTTCTGTGTTTTGGGGTACTGGGGAATTAAATCCAGGCCAGAAGGCTTTGCAAGCAAGTGCATTTTACCCTTGAGACATATCCAAAGCTCATAAATCAATTTTTTGTACATCATTGTAAATATGCTCATCAACCAAGGCACATTGAGCATTCAAGAAAAAAATTAATAATGGAAGGGATATTAAAACAAATGAATAAAAGAGGACCTCATAAGGAACACAGATAAAGAATTTTTAAAATTTTTAAAATGTCTATAGATTTTATCTATAAGCAAGAATGTTTCTGTTGAAACCCTCATTTAGCCATAGGTTCTATCCAAGGCCGCATGCTCTTGGTGAGAGATCCTGGGAAGCATGCCTCCTTCTGTATCATTTCTGAGTTATTGCCTGCTACTTTCACTACTTCTGAGTTTGCATATAATTTGGGATCAAAGGGCAATTGTTTTCTCTATCAAAATTTATATAATTCCATATGCTGCTTGATCTTATATTGTAATGTTCATGATTGCTGGCAGTGGAAAAAATTTGTTGAAAAACTGAAACCCAAGGTGCTTGAGACAGGTAAAGAGGAGAGAAAAGACAGGAGTTTCAGCAGAGAAGCCTTATTAGAGATATTTAAACAAATTATTCCGTATCATTCCCATAAATGACAAAGAAAAAAGAATTTCTGATTCTAATTGAGAAATGTGATTTTATGTGAGTTTCGATCATTCCCATGTGTCTTGGTTAAGTAAGTAAGTAGTCCTTAGGATTTTCCTCTTTCATTCCAGTGTTTAGAAATTGTATGACATATGTCTTACTACAATTGTTGTTTCCATCAGTGTATTATAGATTTAATGTTGGAAATGTGGTTGACGATGGTATGAAGAAAGTAGGATTTGGCTCAAATCACACTTTCCTGATCTCTGGTCATTAAGGTCTTGGTTTTCTTGAGGTTATTCACCCTGGAAGTTTTGAGCCCACTTACTTTGATCTGGGCTTGATTCTGTCTACACCAGCTACACAGAAATCAAGCTGACTATTCCCCTGCCTCCACTATGATGGATCTTCCCCTCCTTGGTTCCCATGTATCTCTTGCTATAATTCATGTTTTCAATAACTTGTCATGAAAAAATACATTGAAGGTACATTTTTTACTCTGGTAGGGTTCCTTAAAGAATTCTAAGTTAAAAAATAATTTTCCTCTCAGAAATATACAACAAGAATATTTTCAAGAAAAGATTTTGTAGACAACCTAATGTTGGACTAGATGCCATCAAAGCATAGCTCAGAGCATATCCAATCCCATACATCTCTTTGCAAGGAAAATGGTACTGGTCAACAGCCATGCTCACTCACTCATGATTACGATGGTGGCAGAAGTGAATCATAACAAATAGACCATTTATCCCAAGAAAACAAAGCTATAGTTGTCTTTCTGTAGGCATCTGTAGATTTATCCAGCTATGCCCTCAGAATATTACAAAAAAAGTACCAGAAACAAATATGCACAGAGAAATGTTCCTTGTCATTATTTCATAAATATATTATGACAACTGGTAATATAACATTTACATTTTAACATGCACTTAAATAACCTAGAAGCGATTTACAGTATATGGGAAGATATGTGTAGGCTCCATGCTGTGATGATATCAGACATACAAAGGGCTTGAGTGTCTTTGGGACTTGGGATCCCTAAGGGTCCTGGAGCTCCTACCAAAGAGGATACTGAGGCATGATTCTGTTGCTCACTATAGGGGAAAAAAATCCCAACCCGTGTATTAGATAATTAAAAGAAAGTTGACAAGCCGGGCGTGGTGGCACACGCCTTTAATCCCAGCACTCGGGAGGCAGAGGTAGGAGGATCACCATGAGTTCAAGGCCACCCTGAGACTATATAGTGAATTCCAGGTCAGCCTGGGCTAGAGTGAGACCCTACCTTGAAAAACCAAAAAAAAAAAAAAAAAAGTTGACATTCTCTAGGAAACAATGTTGACAGATGTATGGAAAATCAAGGTAAAGAAATCAGCATCAGTTTGATCTAGCAAAAACAAAAAGAGTGAAAAATGATAATCTTAACTATGGATATTAGTTTAGCTAAATGCAATGACATCTACAAAAATATGGTAGGATAGATATGTTTTCTTGTGGGGTGGGGTCATAATGAATTTCATACCTTTATTTTTCATGGTAGGAAGCTGAAAATAATATCTAACACAGGAAAACAAAGCAAGAAAAAAGCCAATAAAATGATGTCCAGAAATATGGAAATACATTTCAGAAAAAAATGCTGAAATTGTCCTTAGCAAATAAGAGTCAGGGGTGCAAATGGATAGACAAGAGAAAGCTTTTCTTTACAGTAGCGTATAATGTTATTTGATTGTGTACATTGTGTACACGTATTGTTCTACTAAATTTAAAAATTAAAAGTGTGCAAATTGCACTAGGGAATCAGTGCAATGCACTGAACCTCAAGTGTGGTGAGTTAGAATAACATGTAACTTTGAGAAGACTTCTGCATCTGAAGAGAAAGCTTTGCTGAGGACTTAAGATGTGGATACACTGACACAGCTAGGATGATGAATCTTCATGCTGACAGCATTCAATCCAAGCAGCTCTGCTGTACACATGTTCTAGCATATGGCCACATTCTGTCTCTTATCTCTTGATATTAGTTTCCATCCTTAGAGTCACCAAGGGGCCATTTTGCAGGAGGCAGAGCTAGTATAATGGGCCAGGAACTTGGCTAGGAACCAATTCTTTCTGTTTTTTTTTTTTTTTTTTCACCATGGAAAAAGCATATGATCCAATCCTGCAAACAAAGCAGTACACTTTGGATATGAGACCGTTGTTTAAATAACTGTTATTTCTCATGTTTTGAGAATATTGCTTCAGTGTTTTTCGCTGTTTTTTTGGGGGGGATTTGTTTTATGAAGCTAATATTCTTGTTCAAAGTGTAGGATTACTCATTGTAGTTTATTTGAATTTAAAAAACTTAAAATGGTTATATTAGGCTACAAATCGATTAGTCTCATCACACGTAAAAGGCACTCACCATCACATCATCTGCCAGGTTTTTAATTTTTACAATGAGTCAGGTCAAAATATATAGAAAGCTAAGGAATCTCTCTTGTGAAAAAGTACACTTGAAGATATGTATAAGCCTATTACACATTTCATATGCATTTTTTCATAAAAATTAATATATGAATCCTTCGGGGCTTTCCATAAAAAAGTCAAGTATGCAATAAGTCAATTAAAAAATAAATTAAAATATAACCCATTAGAGTTTATTTTCTAAACCCCACAGAAGTTTTCTTACTCCTATAAGCCTATTTACTAAGAAGCAAGTCTAGTTTGGAGTCCCAGCCTTTGAACAGCTGGCTTTTCCCATGCATGTGCCTAACTTTGTTAATCTAACAAATTGTCTTCGCAACTCAGCAAACTGCCAGCGGTTCAGGCTGGACACTGCAGAATGTTCACAGTGTGTCTCCAAAGTGAGTGTGACTGTGGCTTCTACCTGGGTTCCACACTTAAGGCATTCATCGATTTTCCAGGGACCATTTGTGACTTGCTCCAGATTGGTAGCAGCTCTTCCTCTTCCTCTTCTTCTTTCTTCTTCTCATTCTCCTTCTTCTCTTCCTCCTCTATTCTTCTTCCTTCTACTCCTCCTCTTCCTTTTTCTTCTTTATTTTTTTATGAAGCCATCAGAAAGCTAGAGCTCTACATATAATATCCTGTGCCCACTTTTTCTAGTTAAACTTCAAAACCGTTTAATCCTCTGAGCGATCACAAACATTCTGGTTTTTCTTTGTTTCCTTAAGTCTTGTGTGTGCTTCAGTATCATTATTCAGATGCTAAAGTACATAAGTCACCTAATAATTATTGGTGTAAAGGCATCATGAACTCAAAGAGACTGGCACTAACCTGTTAAGGCAGTATGGAAATTTTGTATTCTCACCAGACTAATTCAGAAGTAGGAGGAATGTATTTGCCAAGGTAGTCTATCCTTTCAAATGTCCATTATTTACCTAAACATCACAGGCATATGCTCAATAGAGAGCATAATGACATTTACATAGCTCATCGAAAGCTGGCTCTGGGCAAGCTCCCACCACAGCAGAAAACAATATGAACCATAGAGCTGATCAGGGGGACTGCAGATGGGTTAGACAGAGCACAGGTAAATAACAAAAAGCTTGCTAGATAATTAGTTGTCAGTACTGTTCACTCCTTCTGTGTAGAAGGAGTTTTGAATTCTTACCTGTAGCTGGTGTAAATATGGTACCAGACTAAATATTCCAATTTAAAACTTATCTAAGCTGAGCATTGTGGTGCATACCTTTAGTCTTGGCTCTCAGGAGTCAAAGCTGGGAGGGTTG
>PVHP010047916.1:0-12718 GCA_004024765.1 Zapus hudsonius | reverse complement strand
GGAGAGAGAGAGAGAGAGAGAGAGAGAGAGAGAGAGAGAGAGAGAGAGAGAGAGAGAGAGAGAGCACACCAGGGCCACCACCTTGTGGGTCTGGTTTATGTGAGTCCTAGGGAATTGAACCCAGGGCCTTAGGCACTGGAGGCAAGTGCCTTAACTGCTGAGTCATCTCTCCAGCCCGAAAACCTAAATCTTTAAAATAACCAGAAATTTAGTTATTTGTGGATTTTGACAAATAATTACAATTTTATAATACCCATCTTAAATATGTGGCAGTAATATTTTGGGGAAAAAAGTTATAGTATTTTTGCCCAATGATAACATTAAAAACTATTCTTCCCCCCATAAAGAAAGAATATAATGTTTTGTTGGTATTTAATAACAAGCAGGACAATCTTACATTTTCCAAAATTTTAAAATCCTTTTCATGTCAAGTGGTTTAAAATGGGTTGGCATAGAGTTTCTTCAAACATCTTCCTGAGAATGAAGCAGGCCACATACAGAATTGCAGGGTGAAGGTTCAAGGTGAGAGGATGCCCAGTGGCAAGTGCCCACCGAGGTGGATTAGTAAAACAAAGCTTTATGGTACTAAAGGTAATTATGATGGAGCTACTGAAAACTTCTTTGAGGGAAGCATTTTGGAGAGTAAGAACAGCTGGGTGAAGAGTGCCTGTTACTTTCTAGACTAATCTGGGTCCGTGGGTTACTTAGGGGGTTGCAGCATGCATCAACTCCCTGTTCACCCACGGGAGCTGGGTGAGCAGTGGCTTGGAACAGCTGTGAGCTGAACGAGAGATGAGACTTGCAGTGGGCAGTTCTCATTTTATTGGATAGATAGCAGTTGCTTATATAGAGAAAAGTCAGAGGTAGAAGCATAGGAAGCAAGATCTGTGGGCATCTCATGAGTTTGATTGGTAGGGGCCAGTATCCTTTGTATACCTAATTTACATAGATAAATTGAGGGGGCTATGTGACTCTATACATGGATAGAATGGTGATGTTAGCAGAGGAAATGTAACCTTATTGTTTAGGTTTGTTATTTGCAGTTGGATTAAGTTAGGCTTTGAACTGCTTATCTTATCGGAGCTGTGTCCTGCCTGGGGGCTGGAGTTTTCAGGATTGCTAAGATTTACAGGGGCCCTTGGACTTTGCCTCAACTTCCTTATCACAAGGAGATGGTCCCAGAAGCCTGCCAGACTCAGCAAAACCCTACTTCCTCCATGCCCCATTAGCAGGATACCACAGACTAATGCACAGGACAATATGAACCAGAACAGGGTTCTGAGAGGAAGCACAGGGAGAGTAGAGCTCCATCTTCAATCCTGTGCAGACCTGTGAATACATGGTGAACTCTTGTGTGCTTATGACAGTGCCTCAGAAATATTCTCAGAGTGAATTGTTTTGTTTAAACAACTTTCTGGCTTGTAATAGACATAGTCTGTCCTAATTGGTTGGATATTTTGTATTCTTTCCAATGCCATATAGTACAGATTGAAAGCATTTAAGAGTAGTGGTTAAATCAGTGGTACTTTTACATCTTCATTATAGTCAAACAGGAAAACTTTATCAATAATTCCCTGCTTACTATACATATCAGTTATAACGATTGTGATAATGATAGTTTACGTATTAATCATTGAGTACATACATGTACAAGCCATGCTCCAAACCTCTTAGAATTAAATGTGTTTATGAAAGCATTATCAATCTTTCATAAAAATATTTATGACATCATAGTTTTAAAATCTATCCTGAGAATTTCCCTCAAATTTTATAACTACTCTAGCATGATTTGTGGTAAGAAATAACTTTTTTTCTGTTTTCATTACAAAACACATTATTTGGTTGCCAATAGTATGTGAGCTACACATTTTCTTAGGTTTGTAAATAGGAAACATTTACTTCCGAAAACATAAATCCTAAAATCTTCCTAAAAACCTAAAATGAGTTAACTGTATCTATTTGATTTCTGCTTTCTGTTTATTTTTATTTTATTTTGTAAATATGCCATATGTGCCAGAGTAGAGCCAACTGCAACAATTACTGCATGGATTACTTTTGTACTGCACCATGTGGTTCCTCGAGTCATAAAAATATGCTCTCCCTCACAGACCATGTGCAGTTCCCTATGGAAAACATCATCTCATTTTAGAAAATAATATTTTTGAATTATTCTAATCCATATTCATCAATTCAAAACATGCATAAATACATAAATATACCTTTCTGAGTTACTCTCAGGATTCTCTCAACTTACACAGCATCAATATTAAAGCTTGCAAGTATACTTCTATTCCATATTTATCAATTCTGGAATGATTTTCATGGATGGTAAGAATATTTTTCCTCAGGCTGAAGAGATTTCTCAGTGGTTAAGGCACTTGTCTACAAATCCTTACAACCAGGGTTCTTTCTCCTGATCACTTGAACCTACATAAAGCCAGATGCACAAAGTGGCACATTCATCTGGAGATTGTTTGTAATGGTTGGATGCCTGACATGCCCATTCTCTCTCTCTCTCTCTCTCTGTCTCTCTCTCTGTCTCTCTCTCTCTCATGCAACCCCAGACTTACATAAAAGTTGGGCATGGTCATGTGCATCTGTAACCCCTTTCCTGTAATGAGCAGAGACCCAAGAATTGCTGGAGCTCATAACAAAACAGCAAGCTCAGATCAGTAAGAGGCTAGCTCAGGTAGGAGCCAATAGAAAAACCTCTGATTTTCCATTCCAGCCACCACAGGGGATGCATCCAGCTGCAGGAGAGCATGTGGGGTGCCGCATAGGCACACACATACACGCAGCAAAAAGTAACGATAAAAAGAATACTACATCCCTATCTCTTAAGTCTGGAAATCAATTCACAATGTCTAGTGATATGACTAGAGATTGGTTTTCAAGGTGGTTCTGAATCCCATCAAGTTGACAGTGATAAACCACCACACTTATTAACCAAAAAGTCTTAAGCAGAGATTAGCTTTCATACATTAGATATTAGATAAGTTAACAATGACTAGTTGCAGACAAGTTTATAAAAGATATTTTCTGTTATCTGACCTATTTCTCTTTCCTTTCAGGAGTTGGAATTTTCAAATTTGTTTGCTGTTCTTCACTGCATTCATTCATTTTTTGCTGCCAAAGTAGCTTGTTTGGACCCTCTGTTTTTAGGTAGTCAGGCTTCTGCTTCTGCTGCTGCCTCCTCTTCAACAATTAGTAAAACAAAGTACACGACCTGACATACCGAGTACTGCTTGACATTTACCAAGACTAGTTAAACACGTGAACATGGTCTTCATGATCCACCCTAGAGAAACCATGACATCTCTACATGAGTGAAATCAGAATGACACTTTAGGAAAAGGATCGTCATGAGGCATCTCAGACATGATTGTATTCTGGAAGGCACCTGGAAATTATTACAAATGAACTTCCTCAAATGATTTCAATCAATGTTGGCTTTCACCAAACATGAAGATAAAAGAATGGATGGTGTAATATATGTAAATAATATAAAAAGTGTAAGCTACTTATAAATAAAATGAAAATTAAATGGTTATTTCTGTATTTTAGATTATTTTGTATGACAAACATGTATCCGGCCAGATCATGAATTAATGTCTGTCATTGTATTATGAATGATAGAGGTTCAAAAATGACAGCAAGGAGCATGCAAATGAACTATCTCATCAAAGAATGGAGCAGTTTAATTTGCTGTCCTAAGTTCCTTCTCAGAGTCTCTTCCCATGATTCTATACTGGCATTCCAATTTTGTTTATCTAATTGTAAAATGTTCTTCAGAATGACAGAAAGATAATTGCATTGACTTATGATAGACACACTGTGAAATGTACTATTTCTCCCTGGGATCACTGTTACTAAAATGTTTTATTATTAACTGCCAATGTCAACCAAATATGCCAAAAATGGATTAATCGTGAATGATGGAAACATTCATGAATCTCCCCTTTCTTCCTTCATTTTACAGTCTTATATTTCACCTAATACTATTTCTCATAGAATTAATTTCATATATCTTCAGTGACTTTCTAAAAACATTTTCAGAGAAAATAATATCATCAAATATGGTATAAGAAACAAATATTTGTAACTCTCACTACTACTTTATCAAGAACAGAAACATTCCAAAAAAAGGAGTCTCAAAACCTCTAATCTCTAAGATTTTGTTTGTGTAGTACTTTATGAGTAATTGGCTGGGACTTGAAACTAAAAGTCAGAATGTACACCTTAGCATGTCCTGGGGAATGATTAAGTAATAGCAAATGATGTAGGCTATTTTTGCTATCATATCTTAGCAGATAAATAGGAAGAGCAAGAAATTTGAAAAACTTGAATGTATGCATCCACAACTCCAAAAACAGGTACTATCTGATTGTAAAAAGTTCCAAACCTTTGTCCTTCACTACAGGTTTATTGTTGTCTACATTTAAACAACTATCTGCTTATTGAAAAGTAAAAAAGAAAACCTACTCTCATATCGGCACAATTTTCTAAGTAAACAGGTTCTGTTTCCTCATTAAAAAGAACCATGTACCTAATAAGAAGTTCAATATCCTTTCCTTCAATAAAAGAAAAGGTCACTCAAGACACAAGAAGGAATAGCTTTTTGTTTAATTTTAGGACACATATCCATTTAATTAAAAGTCATTAAATGTTTAATTCATTTGGTAACAGATCAATTCTTTAAAAAAGTAATTCCTTTGGAAAGAAAAACTAAAAGTATATGATCATATTTGAGAAGTGTTAAGTTGGACCTAAGATGTTTTATCAAAGAACTGACAAATTGGATAAAAAGTTGTAATGTGTTTTATTTGGATAATCATTGAATACACACCCATAATTAGGACAGCACATTGAAATTACTGCTTGTTATATTGATCACACGCATGGCAAAACATGAAATCCACCAAAATATGACTTCCGGAGACTATTTCTGAACAACTGCAGAAAAAGTAATGAGATCCCCACCTTTGGAATCAAGCGACTGAGCTGCAGCTGTGTGTCCCACGTGGGGTGCCTGTGTGTTCACAGTGTAATGATTCGGTCTGTAGGCAACAGGAAATGAACCAGCAATCCAAAGGCAAAATAAGTGACAATCCAAAAGTTACAACTTGACCTAGGTCTTATAGAATTATTTAATAAAATTAGTGGCAGATTTTATAAAGTTCAAGTTAAACATTCAAAAAAGACCAATTAAATACCTTTCAGTTATAAAAGTTTTGCCTGTACCCATATCTATGATGACATTAAAGTTAAAGAACAGGGGGATCTATGTGCATATAAGGTTTGTGTGCAACATGCATTCACAGACATGTGTATAAATGTATAGATATAAATAGAGGATATTGACTTAAATATTAAGAGTATGTTTCATATATGTGCAAAATATTCTTTAAGTTATACTGTAAATTGTTTCTTGAATTAAAGCTTATTACAACATCATTATTGTTATTTTTTTAACTAAAGAAAAAATACAGCAATGCCTAAATTGCTGTTTAACATGATGAATGGTACAGTCACCAATGAGAAAAATACTGTTATGACTTTGACAGTTTAGCAATTAGTATTAATTTTTCCTTACATTGCAATTAGCCATTGTCATTTGTCATTGCTTAGACCACTTGAATAAAAAAGCTTCAGAAATTAACAAAAATACAAATCTCTATTTCCCATGCAAATTGGGTTATATTATGAGATTTATTCACTAAGCCCTAGTTTGAGCATTGAGCACACTTAAAGAAAAATGTTGAAATACATGTGAACCGCTCCAGTGCCTTGGTGTATGTTAAAGTGTATATGTATGTATGTTTGCATATGTGTGGCTGTGTGTGGGTGAAATCAACAAAGGGTTTATTATAGTGGATTCAGTGCAAGCTTAAGGGGACTATCATAATTATTTCAGTTACAGAAAAGAGTCTAGAACTATTTCAAACCTGATAACTAAGCAAATGCCTATTGCCTGATAATGTATAAATGATTTAGGTAAATTATAAAAAGCATGGGCATTTTAATTTTGTTCTATTTCAAAAATAATTTATTTCAAAACTATTTTAATAGATGCTAAAAGTAAAATGTTTTACTTACCATCCAATCTTATTTTTTTAAGGTAGACTATACTAGTTTTATTCCTGCTCATATTTCAGGCCTAAACCAACTTACAGTTTTAAAGCTTTCCCTTCTAAAACTGCCATTCAGCATGAAGAAAAGCAATTACTTGGAAATAAATGGCAAGTCACTATCAGCCATCAGAGAAAGCATTTTCACAGAGGTAAAGAAATCTTCCTTTGGTTGTGTTAGTTTATGGCTCTAAATTACCCTCATTTACATTGACAAAGCTGCTTCATAAATTTAGCTCATGTTCAATTTTGGTTTTAAGTGAAACCTGACTTATAACTGAAGGAAAAGTGATAACTTTACCAATAACTTAATGATCAAAGCTGCAGTGTGGGTAATCTTGAAAGCTCAGAGACTACCTTGTGCTTGACTTTATAAGGTAAGTGCAGATGCTCCAATATGACAAACTGAGATCAATAATCCCACCGTGTTCCTGAGCTCTCCTAAGGAACTGCTTGAGTCATACCTAGAAAATTGTTGCTGATGTTTTATTCTTATTACTTAATACTTTAAAATCAGGTCACTTCTTTGCACATTCTAACTTAATTTGGAAGATAAATAAACTATTATAAATATCATATATTTTATACATATTAAAAGGCAATGAACTATCAAAATATGAAATGTAAATATATTTATTTCATTTTTAATTTTTGATGGATGTTTGTAAAATTTAAATTAAGACCTATGACAATGACTTGTCACTTCATCCTTTCAGTTCATTAATGTACTGCTAATCAAACTATACCTTTTTTAATGAAGCACATTGGAAAATAAAAACAAATGCTTTTTACTACATTTGATTTGAATTTCTTTGGCTTTGATTTGTCGTACATGTGTTTAAACCACGGCCCTGAGTCACTCTACTCTAAAGAAAATGGGAGGATAAGACCTACCCATCATGGACAGCAAAACATTTGGAAGATAATTTCATTCATCAATATTCATGAAGAAATAACATCTGGCCTCTCAGAGACCCAGAAGACTGAAGAAACATGCTATTTGCCATATTAGACAATCGATCAGTTGAAAACATGACAACCATGGTGTCTTTATAATGGTCCCTTAGGTGCAAAATCCATGTTGAGAGGCCTGGGCTGTCATTAGTAATGGAGAGACAGTTCATCATGTTGTGCACTAAAGAAACACAGTTGTCCTTTGGGTAATTGCAGTTTTATAAAAGTGAGTAGTGAGTGTTCACAAAAGTCATTTAGAAACAGTTCCAAGCTTGATATTATCCTTGTCACCAAAGGAAAAATTTTAAAGCTGGTCTTACTTTTCATTCTTTTGTTTTGAGAAACAGAAGAAAAATTGGGCTTTTATTGAGAAAGTGTGTTCCCACTATAGATCATTTAAATAGTCAAAATGAATACAAAAGGAAAAATATGTTTAATCCCACTAGCATTAAAATACACACAACTCGCTTGAAATGTAAGTTAACTTATACATATGACTGTCTATGTGGACAGAGGTGCAGTATTTTAAATTAATGTACAAGAATGTGGATTTAAATTCTTTTACAGAAATTTCAGGTTGGGTGTCACTGAGAGACAGTGCAGTTGTCTCTCCTGAACAGTGTTACCAATTCTATCCATAGCACAGCAAAAATTACAAAATACAAAAATGAAATAACTAATAAAAAGTGATAACCAAATAAATAGTTACTTCTAAAAAACACATGAACATGATTCTGACAAATTTCACTTAATGTGATCTACAGTTGCATTTATTCTGTTGCAGGTGGCATAATTTTGTTCTTCTTTATGGCTGAATAAAATTCCATCATGTAAATATAAATATAAATAGATATGGCTATAGGTAGAGGGTACAGATATAGGTATAGATTGATAGAGATAAGGATGGAGATAGGAAAAGAGATACATACAAAGATATAAATAATATACATGATTTTTTTTTCAATTTTCCATTCATCCTTTGGTTGATATGAAGATTATTCCATAAGTGGGCTATTGTGAGTAGTAATATAGGAAGCATATATGTGCAAGTACGTCTGTGGAATATTGTTGATCTAGACAGTTTCTTGAGAACCGGGATGGCTGGAGCATATGGTATTCTTCTTTTAGTTTTGTGAAGCATCTCCACATTGATTTCAATACAGGCTAAATAAATATATTTCTACCAGCAGTATATAAGGGTTACACTCATAAGCATTTGTCTTTATTTGTCTATGCGGTGATAGCCATTCTATTCTGAATAAAATCATGTAGGATATCAATGTAGTTTTAGTTTACAATGTTGAAATTTTTTTCTTCATTAGCCCATTTGTAGATTGGACTGTTTGTTCTTTGGCACTTAATCTTCTGAGTTTTATCAGGCTTCACCCAAAACTCGGTGAAATGATCATCACTCTCAGGACAGGAGCAGAGTTCTGTAGCCTTCTTGTATTCCCAAAGATGGTGAGAAAGAAATCAAGAAAATAATCTTACAATAGCTTCAAAGAGTACCCTGAAATGAACTTAACCAAGGAGGCAAAAGGCCTCTACAGTGAACACAAGAGTGGACACAGGACATGGGCACAGGAGTGGACCCAGGGCAGGCACACAGGAGTGGACAAAGGTCATGCACACAGGACTGGACACAGGACAGGTGCACAGGAGTGGACACAGGATCTGCACACAGAAGTGGACCCATGCCATGAGCACAGGAGTGGACGCAGGACATGCTCACAGGAATGTGAAGCAGGCCACAGAGATGAAGATTCTCAGCATTGGAGGGGCCTGATATCTGGGTACCTGACACTGTTGGGCCATTTTGTCACTTTATTATCAAACACATTCACGATGAGGCAACTCTACGTGTCATACATACCCCACTGGTAAAGAGAGAGTATCCTCGATTCCACTGTGAGTCACTGGGAGGCCAGTGAACCAAAGACATCAGATAGGAGGAGAGAGACATGCCCTGTAGCAGAAAACAATTTAGGGCAATCCACAAAGCCAAACTGCCATCACACCACGCATGACCTGCTGCGGTGGGGGAGTGCAAGCAGGAGATGATAGGAGTAGCGGTTCATCCGCCTGCTCTAGATCTGCAAGCTGTCAGCCCTGCAATTTTATTTAAGAGTTAGATCAAAAGTGCATTTTACACTGCTTTCACTCATTTTCCATGCCCTGTGACTTATGGGATTGCTTATTCTACTTACAAAAATGCCTACAGCAAAGGGTGTCATGAGGTTCACCTGACTCAAAACATGAAAATAACTTACAAGTGTATAGATATTCTGTTCCTGTGACACCTTGCTTTCCAGTAAGGCTTGAGAAGCATCCCCAGGTTATTGAAGACATTATGTAAATAGATAGAAGATATGCAATCTCACCAAGCAGCGGGAGAGCAGGTAACACACTTCCAAAGATGAATTATGATCACCGATGTCATTCTCTAGTGGCTGTTTTTTCCCACACATAGGTTTATTCTTGTCTTTATGTCCTCTGTCATTTGCACACAGCACCCTCTGCCACCCTAAATGGAATTTAAAATGGACGAGAGTTATTGCCTTCCTTTTGAGTACTACCAAATAGAGTTGGATATTATTCAGCCATGAAAAGGAATGAAAATTAAACCATATCTGTCAGCATTAATTAATGCTGTATAATGCACCATTACATCTATCTAAGGCTCTGCAGTTGAAATTCCATAGACAGGAGACACAAGAGAGGTTATGAGACTTTTGGGCAGAGAATGGGTAAGGAGATGTGGTAATGTGGTCAAATGGGTTAGGGAGCTATGTGAATGCTTTGGAATTTATACGGGAGAAGATTGCCACTGTGAAAGTACTAATTAACAATGAGTTGTTTACTTTAAGCAGCTCACTGTATGCTACACAAATTTCCTCTTCTAATTTTTAGTAATTTTATTGGGCACTTTAATATATGAGCATATTATAAACTGGTCATAATCCCATGAGTTTATTCTCTTTTGTCTCCTTCTCCCACTCCGCTTCCACTGTGGAGTGGAAAAGTCATGCTGCATGTTGATGTTTCTAGTGTTGTTCGGGTCTTATTCAGGCAATGGCAGTCACTGGGAGGTGTTGAATGCAATATCCAATATCCAGAAGACAGTATTGCCAAGCGCTACTTCCTATATTCTGGCTCTTAAATTTGTTTGTTTTGTTTTGTTTTGTTTTTAATTTCCCTTATATTCTTTTTTATTCTTTTTTATATGAACTATTTATTGTTAATAATTATATATGTTGCCTGAGCGAGTCTTGTGATGGTATCCCCATTTCCCTCCTCCCTATCCCTATCCCATTGGGGACCCTTCTCAATAAATTGTTGAACCAGTCTATGAGATAGAGGGTTATGAACTGTACAAGAAGCAGCCAGTTTTTTTTTCTTTGTGTGTTGTTGTTGAGGGGGCAATGGTTCTGGATATTCTCCTCCACCATGGCTCTTATAATCTATCTTCCCCCTCTTCTGCAAAGTTCCTTAAGTCATGGTGGGTGAGTTTTAAGTCTGCTTTATTTTTGAAATCTTAAGGGTCTCTATTTCAGCTTGGGACTGTGTTGGGTATACTCAGTGTCTTTCTCCATTACCCTTTCATAGATTTCATAGACTTACTGTGGAGGTAGTTCTCTTGTATGCAATACAGACCATGTTTCTGGGGACCTGGATTTCTGGGAGTGTCCAGTACTTTAAAATTCTCTGCAGGATGCTTTGTCTCTTCTTTACAAAGTTCTGTGATCAGGATCTTATTTGCCCTCATTGCTCTTTCTGCTTCTGACATCCACAGTGTTGAAGAGATAGAGTTACTCTTTTAAAGTAAATATGTCAGAAAAAGTATTGATCGTAGCAGTCTAAGAGTCAGGGAAAGTAAATCTAAACTTTGTGGTAGGATTTTCCAGTACACTTTAGACATGCCAAGAAGAAATTTTGGAAGGGTCTCCTCCTGAAACTGAAAAGATCTTAATTTTCCCTTGAATGAGAAGCTGGAACTTTGAGACTTCCATGGAAATAGCAAATGAGATTAAGTGCCATAAAATTCACTGGACTTACCTAGATTCAGCTGCTTTTTTTGATTAAATGTTTCATCTATTTGAAAATTTTTGGTAAATTTTCTAAGACTTGATAAAATTTATTGTGACAAAATTTTTGCCTGTGTTCTGATTAATTTGGTGAAGGAGCAACTTTCTAGAGATTCTTATTTGGTCATCTCAACTGAGATCATTCTCAACCAAAATGTCTCATAATTACAAACATGGTCATTGAACATGAACAAAATTGTAATCTCGGTAGAAAGGTATGCTACTTTTAGACATAATGTATACATA
Organism: Zapus hudsonius; assembly: GCA_004024765.1. Taxonomy (NCBI): domain Eukaryota; kingdom Metazoa; phylum Chordata; class Mammalia; order Rodentia; family Dipodidae; genus Zapus; species Zapus hudsonius. Next base: position 1,305 of record PVHP010047916.1, on the reverse strand, counting down.
CCTAAGTGGCAACAAAATCACAATGACATGAATATAATTATTAATAAATACTTATGTTTTAATAACTCAAAAAGTAAAAACTATATATGTGGGCAACCAAAATAATATGTTTACCTGTTAAATGCATAAGTACAATCTTGTCATTTTAATTAAATTCAACTCCTATAAGGATTTTATCATAAGTAGCATCTAAACTTCTTAAACAAGTTACTTATTAAATGGTTTGTCTTATTTCCAGAAAGAAAAAAAATAATGACTCCTTTGAAAAGTTGTGTTACTAGATATTGGGAATCAAACTAATATTTAGTATAAAAAAGTACTTGTGGAAAGTGACTTTTTGTGACTATTTAATGATTTAAAAGTGAAAAGATTTGTGTAGGAATATTTTCATTACCATACATGTTACTTTAAAGGAAAGACATTTTCCACAAGGGCTTTTTCTATGTCTCCATAATAAATTGAAAAGTAGTAGAGATTCCGTCTTGATCCTTCAACTAAATATTAGGAATCAAAACTAAGATAGACATTAAAAGTAAGTTGATGGGCCCAGCTAGCCTAGTCAGAAAAGCTCCTGAAAGATGTGTTGGGGCTGGGGAGTTAGTGCAGTTGGTAAAGTGCTTTCCCACCAAACATGAGGACCTGTGTTCTGATCCCTAGACCCAAGGTAGAAGCCATGTTTTGTGATATACACCTGTAATCACTGTGCTAGGAATATAGAAATAGGAGGTTCCCTGGGATTGGCTGACCAAGTATTCTAGAAAAATTGGTGAGTTCCACATCTTCAGAGGGGATACTATCTCAAAAAGTACGGCGGAAAGTAAATGAAATCACCTGATATCAAACTCTGGCCCTCACATGAATATGCACTCACATGCATGTACACACAAATACCACACAAAACATACAAACAATAAAAGCAATTTTCTAAAATTAATTATCAAGTTGACTGGATCTGGAATCACCCAGAAAACTAGACTCTGGGTATATCTGTATGGAATTACCTTGATTAGTTTAATTGAAGTGAACAATCCTTCTTATCTATGGCCCCATGGGTTAGAGATTTAGACTGAATGAAAAAGTAGAAAGGTAAACAAGCCCCTTACTCTTCCTCTCTGCTGCCTCCCTGTGGGCTGAAGGTGAGCAACCACTATGATGGACTATCAACCTGAACTGTAATCTGAAACAAACCCTTCCACCCTTAAACTGACTTCTCTCAGCAATGACAATGTCACTGATAAAGAACAAACAAAATATAATGGTGGGTACAAATAATAACAAGGGACCTATAACCACAGCCATTCAATC
>PVHP010047915.1:0-12603 GCA_004024765.1 Zapus hudsonius | reverse complement strand
CAAATAAACAAATAAAATGTTTTAAAAAATTACTCCTTCTCTTTGCTCTTTTCCTCCTCTTTTTTCTTCCTTCTCATCCTTCTCCTTCCTTCCCTTTTCCTTCTATTCCCTCCTCTCCTTCCTTCTCCTTCCCTTGTTCTTCCTCCTGTCTCGCCTTCTCAGTGTCACCATCCTCGTCCTCCCTTCTCCTTCTCTACAGTGGTTCCCAACTCTCTGTCCACACTGCTGGGATTTGAATAGGAAGTGTTCCTCACAGTTAGTTGCTCCATAACTAGTGGCCCTATTTTGGGAGGCTGTGGAATCTTCTAGGAGCTAGGACCTAGCTGGAGAAAACAGATGACCGTGAAACACAGTCTGAGGCCATGAGTAGGCTGACCACACCTCCTACTGGGAGAGAAAAGGAAACCAAGAAAGGAGCACGTGTGCAATGGAGGAGCCTGAGCCTGGGGGGAGAGAATCAACAGCTATTAAATTTGGCCAAATATTCCACTCAGTGAGGGGGAACCCTTGATTGGAACCGGGGATTCAGGGCGATATGCACCGGATCCCATACTCCTGGGCTCCCAAGAAAAGATGCACTATGCGAGTGACTGCCGGGGAGGCTTTTGAAAATAGAAGCTAGGCAATCCCGATTGTTGCATATTTGTTAACCGATACTGACCTCATTATCCAATGAAGATTGTGTTTGTATTTTTCAGGATACAGCGAGGGAGCTGTGGCCCATATAACCCTACCAACCGACTGCAGGCAGAAAGCTGAGATCCTGGCATGAGATGAGCCACCACAGTCATACAGGGGAGGATCCACATGGAACCCCACAGAGAATGATTGGATGAACAAGGGACCCACAGCCATAGCCATTCAATCAACAAAAGACAAGCCAGTGTGACAGAAACCAACGAATCTCGACACAAAAACCCCTAAGCTCACAACACCATAGCAGCCTCAATACTCGCCCACCACGACTCAGGGAACTGAGTGGAAGAGGGGGCGGAAAGATTGTGAGAGCCGTGGTGGGGGAGAATAGCAGAGACCTGGCAACCCTCAATAACACACTTGGGTCATGAGAGCCTGGCTGAAGACTGGGCTATCCATGGTCCCCTACCACAAAGACTGATCCAGACGGCCCACGGAGGAGGATATCCAGCTGACTGGGGATGGGGAAGGGGGGCAACGGGGAATTGGGGATAACAACTCATGGTTGGCCCACTAAACAATGTAACTCATTATGGACAATAAAGAAAAAAAAAAAACCGATGACCAAGGGCTGGTCTTCCTTGAGGACATCTTGTCTCTGATCTCTCTCTGTCTCGAATAAATAAGTAAATAAATATTTTTAAAGGAGTCTGGGGAGGCAGCATATTCCCAGAGTAGGGGGTCACTGTGGTCGGGAGCATCAATGTTTTTCCTCAGTTGGAATACACGTTCATTCACAGTCATGTGACCCTTTAATATCTGTGACATCAGCTCCGGCACCTCCCATGCAGTACCATTCCCACAGATGGATCCCAGGAGGAAAACAAAAAGAGAACAGAACTGGAGACTTTCTGCCAGGGGGCTGCATTCTTCTCTCATTTCAACGATGCTGGGATTTGGTACCTGCAGTGCTGAATTCCGAAGTCATGTGAGCTCAAGCCTCAGTTTCTCCACCTGTGAGATGGGAATATTGATATCTGTCCCATTGACCTTGGACATCTGGAAACTCTGTATGCATGTGAAAACTGCTCTTACAGAACTCTTTTCCAATAGAAATATTGAAGAATATCATGGCATTCTACTGATAGAGTTTATTCAAAGCATGGACCCAAACTTACAACCCTTTTTATTTAACTGAGAAGTAAAGTTTCTTGAACTCCTAGGGCCCTATAAAATGAATTGAATGTCCCTTGTGTGTCAAAGGGACTCTCAGCCCAGGGAAATGGCTTTATAGCCTGTGATTATTAGTCACTGCTCAGTCAGGGAGGAGATAGCAAGAGGAGAGTTCGTTGTCAGGAATCCAGGCAGAGAGGAAGCAGAGGGACCTGGATTCCAATCCTAGAAGGACTTGGATACAAAGCTTCCCTGTGAGCCTAGTCTAACCAGGACTGAAAGCAAGAAAGGGGACCTGTGATGGGGACAGTGCCCTGAATACATTACTTTAGCATTCTCACGCTTGACTGCAGCTGGTATGGAGGGGAACCACCGGATCTGGAGGGGTGCTTATAAGAGACAAGCCAGTGGCTCTTAGGGCTGGGACTTGGGATGGAGCTGGGTGCTTGGGACCAGGGATAGATTGAGAAAAAGATGCATTTTAGAAGCTTGAGACAGGACTTTTCACAAAGAATACTAGCAAAGATTGTCTAGTGAAAGTTTCCAGGGGGCTAGGGAGATGGTAATGTTCTTGCCTGAGGACTTGAGTTCAATTTCCAGAACACTCGTCAAAAATGCCAAGCATGGTGGGGTGCACTTGTAACCCGAGTGCTGGGCAGGGAGGGTACAGAGACAGGAGAACCCCTGGGGTTTGCTGACCAGCCGGTCCAGTTTAGTTGCCAATGAGAAACCCTGCCTCAAAAAATGCCGGATGGACAGAGCATGGTGGTGCATGCCTTTAATCCCAGCTCTCGGGAGGGAGAGGTAAGGAAGAGGCTTGAACTACAGATCAACCTGGGTTAGAGTCAACCTTGCTTCGAAACAAAAACAAACAATGGTGAATGACATTCCTGAGGACCCAATTGCATCCAAGGTTGTCCTCTGACCTCCCCACACTCCGTCATGTACACAACCCACACACCCAGAAGAAATTTCTGACCAGGTGTACATTTCTCAAGATAAAATGGCTTAACGTCACTAGACTGGACCAATTGAATTGTAGCCTTATCTTGTACAACTTTTAACCTTGAGGACTTCCAGAAAATTAAAGGTGTTTTAGGGTAGAGCTAGAGCTAAATGGAAAGATATAGAATGCACAAGGTCTAGGGAAAAAAAATGCTACTAAGGGCCAGGAGGATGTTTTTCTCTATAGCATTTGCCGTGGTGGGTTGAGTCAGCTGTCTCCCATTAACTCATGTATTTTCAATGCTTGGTTCCCCAGCTAATGGTAATTTGGGAGGCAGAGCCTTGCTGGAGGAGGTTGTGTTGTTGGGGGGCAGACTTAGAGGTGTTCCAGCCAGCTCCCCCTTGCCAGAACTTGGCTCTCTCCTGCTGCTGTTTCCACCTGCTGCGGCAGAGGTGATATCCAGGCTTTGTTTGCTCAAGGAGCTTTCCTTTCAGACTATAAGCCAAAATAAACAGCTTTCCTTCCATCAGCTACTTTTTTTTATTTATTCATTTTCAAGCAGAGAGATAGAGAGAGGAGAGACACAGAGAGAGAGAAAGCGCACCAGGGACACCACCTTGTGGGTCTGGCTTATGTGGGTCCTGGGGAATTGAACTGGGGGCCTTAGGCACTGGAGGCAAGTACTTTACCCGCTGAGCCATCTCTCCAACCCTCCATCAGCTACTTTTGATAGGGAGCTTTATCTTAGCAACAATAAGGTAACTGCAGCAACTAACTCCCACTGTTTCCATTACCTTCTTATTGCTGGCATAAAGCACCTGACCGAAAGCAGCTAGTCCAACCAGCTGACATCTCTGACCTCTTACTGTGCCACTCAGTGGAACGTAGCTCTGTATAGAAGACTTCCAGCTCTCTGGGGACTTACTGTACAAGGAAAAGAAACCATAGACCAGAGACACCTCATATTCCCAGTGTCACACAAGTGCCAGTAGCAGACAAGGCCAATTCTTGGGGCCTGCCTCCATGACCTGGTCACTGCTGTGCTCCTTGAACGAGAGAGTCCCTGAAGTGTATACCTCTCAGGCTCACTGTGCACTTAGAAAGTCCTCTCAAGAGAAAAATGGGGGGTCATTATGGTTAATTTTCTGTGCCAACTTGATGAGGCCACACCACCCTGATCTTCAGGCAAACATCATCTTTGATGTTTTCATGAAGACATGTTTGGGTGAGATTGACATTTGAATCAATAGACTTAGAGTGAAGCAGGTTAGTCTCTATCATGAAGGTGGGCCTCATCAGTTCAAGTCCGTGGCTTTAAGAGAAAAACGGACTTCTCCTTAGCCAGAAGGAGCAATCCATCTCTGGACTCATTTTCCCATGAGTCTCCACCACACTGGCCTCTCTGAAGCTTTTAAGCCAATTCCTTAAATAACTATCTCTGTAGAGACACTTCTGTTGGTTCTGATCCTCTCAAGAGCCCTGACTTATCCAGGGGGGAAAACATTCCAGATGAAAGCGAGTGTCAGCAGGTGGGAGTGGTACACACCTGTAATCCCAGCACTCAAGAGACTGTGAGTTCAAAGTCAGAAAGAGCAGCATGAGGACACCCTGTCTCAAAAGAAAAAAAAAAAAAAAGGCATGTCACCCCAGTGCTCAACATTCTGAATTAAAGAGAAGGTTGGTCCTGAGACGGTATCTGAGGACTGTAACATTTAGTGCTTGCATGCTTTCAGTAGGCGGCAAGAGAAAGAAACACACTTGGGCCAAAAGGAAGGAAGAAGAGACGAGAACAAGTTCAAGTTCTCTTTCCTTCCATTGGTCCCAGTTACTTTAAGTATCTAAGGCAATGGAACAGCATTTTACATTCGCAGCCAAGCTGATATGTTCAATTTATCATCCCGTCTCATCTCCACCACGTTAACCAGAGTCATCTTGTTTATAGTGGGTTTCCTGAGCACATGGTACAGAGGCACCGCTGGGTTTTTTTCCTTATCTAAGTTGGCTATTTCTTAAGAACAAAGTCAAAAACGAATACATATTTTTTATTTAAAGAAACATGCCATTATATTTACTTGAACTATCCTGAGATACAAGATTTGGAAACAAATGTTTCTATTGTTAAGAAAACAATAATGTAAGAGGGTTTTCCCACCACAGGACTGTTGTAAAGTTGCAGCAAATCTTGGGTTGAAACAGAGTTCAAGAATGGTTTCAGGAAGGGAGCCGAGTGGGAGAATAAGAAACTCAGCCCAAAGGTGTAAGGATCCAGAGAGGCCACTGTGCTGACCCAGGTCTAAGTGGTACCTGGTGGCTCAGCCACTTTGCTGGGCAGCTGTGCCCAGTCCTGAGAGCCTTGCTTACAATGAAAGTCTCTGGAGCAGAAGTCCTTCTACATGGGAACTAAAGACCTTTTGGGGTCCAGGGACACTTGAGATCTCAACAATAAACCAGACCTAAAACTCACCCACCATGACTCAGGGAACTGAGCGAAAGAGGGGGCAGAAAGGCTGTAAGACCCATAGTCGGGGAGAATATCCAGAGACATCGCCCCCTCAGCAACATTACACAAAGAGGGAAGGAAAAAAAGGAGAGAAAGAAAACCTGGCTCCCTCTGGTGCAGTTCATAACCCCCTAACCTATGGACAGATCCTGTATGCGCCCAGAGGGGGACCCCAGTGGATAGGGGGCAGAGAGGAGGGAAATGGGGACAGCGTCACAAGAGTTGCTCATACAATATATATACTTATTCATAATAAAGATATTTAAAAATAAATAAATAAATAAAATTTTAAAAAGACCTTTTGACTTCAAAGCTCTCCAGGAATGGAAAATAGACCTACAACACCCAACCCTCAAAAACCTCATGATTGCAAAGGGATTTTTATTTTCTGGTCTACGCTGCCACCTGCTGGTATTGGTCACCGTCTACATCAAGCATTTACCGTTTCCTTCCAGTATTTACAGCTCATGCTTGATTCTAAAATCCATACGTTGGGCTGGAGAGATGACTCAGCGGTTAAAGCACTTGCCTCCAGTGCCTAAGGCCGCAGGTTCAATTCCCCAGGACCCACATACATAAGCCAGACCCACAAGGTGGTGGCCCTGGTGCTCTCTCTCTCACCTTGAAAATGAATAAACAAAATATTAAAATCCATACGTGTCACTTGGTTCTTTCCTCCCGCATGCCAGACCTGCACATCAAACACAAGGTATGCGAGTTGACCAGAGATGTGCCCCAGAGGAACAGTCGAGAAGCTGAAAATAACTAACATTCTAAGAAGTCCCATTTGGATAATTACCACTTACGCTTGTCGGTTGTTTGATTGCCCGGTAATTACAGTTGAAGTTAAACAGGTAAGTCTGATGGGCACGTATTTGTTTGTGGACAAGGTTAACAGCATGCCAAAGGAAGCGTCATGGCTTCCTTCTTCATTAATGGGCTCTTAGAGGATTTTTCACATATGCAAATATGGAAGTGTCTTCAGAGGACTCAGGTTCCTGAGAAGCGCTTAGCATCAGCAGGTACCTCTTCGTGGACATGGCTGGGTGCAGGTAGTCAGGAACCTGTCAGTGTGTCTCAAAAGCCATTTCGGGGGCTTTCAGAGCCAGGAAGCTCGTTGGGTGTCGCACACAGGAAGAACAGGTAGAGTCCCCAAAGTCCTTCCAAGGCTACCATTCATGCCCTCCCCTGTAAGCTCAGATAGTATTCCTTTGCCATCAGCCCTGTATAAATAAGGGAGGTGAAATAAGGGGACGAGGAAAAGGAGGAAAACACACATGAAGTTCTGAGGATGACAGGTGTCCAGCTGCCAGCCTTCAGGGAAAGCCCTAAACACTAAGAGTGGGGTCACTTGGAGAACCCTGCATTAGTCCTCCCAGAAGAAGAAAACACACAGGGAATGTTGTCAATGAACAGAGAGCTTTTGATTGAGTGCGCACATAGAAAAGCTAGAAAACTAGAGCAGAAAAACTAGAAGATAGCAAAAAGAATTGGGCGTGGTGGCACACGCCATTAATCCCAGCACTCGGGAGGCAGAGGTAGGAGGATCACCATGAGTTCAAGGCCAGCCTGAGACTACAGAGTGAATTCCAGGTCAGCCTGGGCTAGAACAAGACCTTACCTCGAAAAACCAAAAAAGAAAAGAAAAGAAAGAAGAAGAAACAAAATTCTTTCCCAAGACTCCCTCTTTCTTTTCATGGCAGCTCAGTTCTTCAGTTATTATCATTAATTACTGATATTTATCAACTTTTATTATTTTTTTTTAATTTTTATTTTATATAACATATCACAGGGTATCTACTCTTTTTTTAATATTTTATTTATTCATTTTCAAGCAGAGAGATACAGAGATACAGAGAGAGAGAGAGAGAGAGAGAGAGAGAGAGAGAGAGAGAACACCAGGGTATCACCTTGTGGGTCTGGCTTATGTGGGTCCTGGGGAATTGAACCCAGGGCCTTAGGCACTGGAGGCAAGTGCCTTAACCGCTGAGCCATCTCTCCAGCCCAACTTTTATTATTTTAATTATACAAATTTATAGGGTAGTGTGATCATTTGAAACATGTCAAAGTGTGATGATCTCACCAGAGTTAACACTCCCATTGCCTTAAACATTTTTAATTTTACTGACCAAACCAGGACGTGACTTGGTGTTATCTGGGGAGCCTTACCCTGCCTGGTGAGCCAATGCTAGCACTCAACATTCGTTCATATTGCATAACATGTAAGATGCACTCACAGGCCCTGGGTCCCCAAAACAGCCTCCCATCTTCCCTTCTCATCTACTCTCCTCTTCCTTCCCTCAACTTCTATCTGTAAGCTAATCACATCTCTCTACTTAAAACAAGACTTGCAGAAGCTGTGCACAGACTGGTTTACACTTCCCTCCCTCCTTCCCCTCCTCCTGCCTTCCCTGTCTCTCCCCTTGCAGGCTGAGGGGTTTGTCAGCCTTCTCTGGCTCCTCCCCCCAGTTTCTCCACTAAATCTCTCAGCAATCTGATGCCATCTTAGCACTCTGCCTGGGTTTGTGCAATGAGAAGAATTTGCTGGAACATTTCAGGGAAGTTGGGAGAACCAAGAATATCCTAAGTAAGAAGCAATGGGGGGACCACAGCAGGAACCTAGATAAGAAATCAGTCTCAACAATCCTTTCTGTCCCCAAAGAACAGCTTTGACTAGCCTGGTTTAGGTCAGGAACCACCCTGGCCCCCCACAGCCAAGTGGAGCCCCACAAAGGAGAAAGAAAGGGCTGGTGATGGTGGGGCTTGAGGGCTTTGTGGTTCCAGATGCTATTTATTATGATGAATTCAATTAGAGAAACTTCATCATTCCTTCAGTGATGACCCATTCACATTGCTGAACATCCAGTAGACTTGAAATGTTTTTGAAAGAGTGTGTAATACTCTGGTTTCCCTTCAGCTGTATACATTTTTCACCTTTTAAAATAATGCATTGTGGGCTGGAGAGATGGCTCAGTGTAAGATGCTTGCTTGTAAAGCCTGATGGCCTGGGTTCGATTCCCCAGTGCCTACTTAAAGCCAGATCCACAAAGTGGCTCATACATCTGGAGTTCACTTGCAGCAGTTTGAAGCCCGTTCTCTCCCTCCCCTCTCCCTCTTCCTCCTTCCCTCTCTCTCTTCTTACAAATAAATAAAATATACAGTGTGTAACATGAACTAAAATACTGACTGAAAACAAGGGCAGGTTTGGAACAGCACTTGTCTGCTGCTTGGAAAAACAGACACAAACCTCAAGTTTGACTTTCATATGACCTACGTAGCCTCTTCCAGTTCAAAAATTAATTTCTTGGGCCATGATCAGCGGTGGAGCTGCTGATGACACTGGACTCAATATGTAGGACCTAAAAAGAAGAAATTCCCTTTAGCAACTCAAAAGCAAGGTGGGCACAGGAAGCAGAAAGCACGTGAACCCTCACCCAGCAGCCCAACACCCTCTGGGCCAGACCACACACCTGGCCAACCAGGGTGTCAGGCTAGGACATGGACACTTCTGAGACCAGACTGAAGGTAGAGTCCCCCTGTCCTATCTGGCATCCTGCTCCTTCAGAAAGGGTGCTGGATTTGGAGAGAGCACCCTGAGATCTCATATAGAAGACACCCCAAATGGAAACTCATTCCTTCAGTTTCACGAGCAGTTCCACATGGCCGCTAGCAGAGGGCGCAAGAGAAGAGCTGGCTGAACTGAGCACCTGAGCCCTGGTTCTTAGTGAGCTGTGCAAGGATGCCCCCCCACCAGCTCGGACACCCCCACATCCATTCTCCACCTCTCCACCTCTCCCAGGGCAAGACACAGGCCCTGGAACATTCTCCTAACCAATAAATACAGGTTGTCTAAAATGACAGCCCCACTGCATTTGGAGCTAAGGCATTGAAACACTGGCACTCAGCATTTTGTGGGGACTCACATGGGTCCCCACAATCTTCCATGGGCTACACGTTTCTCTGTGGACCTCAGACTGAGGCTCCCTCTTCCACCAACTCAGCCTTTTCTCTCTTGTTCTTCTAGTTTTCTCCTTTGAGGGAGACTTGAAACTCAAGGGTGTGTGTATGTGTGGCAGTTCTACAAGAAAATCCAAACCACTACCCCTACAATGTAGCCCTTCTCCACTGAATAAGAAACTGGGTTGTTTTGTTAGAGCCAGACACTATCATAAGTTAGTTCAACTAGTATTATTCTTTTAATTAATCCCTCAACTTAAATGTATTCAAATAATCGATGGCTTTTAGGGAGAATTTACGAAATGAAAGGATTTTAAGAACGTAAGCATTTTTTTCTAACTTCATTTTCTCCCTCTAACTTGTCTGTTTTTTCTCTGGAAGCCTGTGGAATCTTCCTGATCCTGGTTGTTGGCAAGAATCCTGTCACCTGGTGGCAGAGAGACTTACTACTTAGAGTGGACCACTTATAGCTGAGAATTCTTCTAGGACCTGACCTCAAACAACCGGGCCTCTCCTGCGTAAGGTCATAGAACTCTCCAGAGGCAGCTTGCATCCATTGTCTGGATATGATAGAGGTTCAGAGGCTCAGTCCCCTTGCCCCAAGTTGGACTGATCCTAAAAGGTATATCCTCATTCCAGAGTTCCTATGGGGTCAGTTGAAACTGCCTTCCCCAGAAGTGTCCCTACCTTCCTGCCTGCCCTAAGGAACAAGAGCTAGGGCCAAGCCCCACGTACCCTTTGGAAGTGAAGGTATGGTCTCCAGTTTCTGGCTGCCCATCACCATTGTATCAGTGGTTCCCCACCCCACCCTCACCCACCATTCAGCTCACACTACTGGGCAACCCAGGGAAGAGCCTCTTTGGACCAGCTAACAGGAAATACTATGAGCTTGGTTCATAGTATTATGAATTCAATATGAAATATTCTCCCTAGTCTATGATCATACCACCCTGAATGCATCCAGTCTTGTCTGAAATACCCCCGGCAGACTCCTATTTGGTCTCCAGCTTGTGGTGCTATTTTGAAGGCTGTGGAACCTGGCTGGCAAACATAGATGACTTGGGATGAGCTTTTGAAGGTTCTACCTGCCCCGTGGCCTGCTGACCATGGTCCACTGCTTGTGGGAAATCTCTGCCCCATGCTTCCACCCCCATACATACACACTATGTACCATGATCAGCATACCTTCACCACCCTCTCCTACCTCCCATCCACTGAGTCTTTTCTTATTTCCAGCTCTTATGTAGGTAGCATCAGCCACTGTAAGGACATGAGTGTCATGGCCACTTTGTGTCTGGAAGACTGTATTGCTAAGCACGCTCCCCTTCCCTTGGCTCTTAAATTCTTTCTGTCGCCTCTTCTGCAATGGTCCCTGAGCCTTGGGAACTGTGATAGAGATGTCTCCTTTAGTGCTGACCACTCTGTATCACATCTCATGGCTGCTTCTTCTGGTCATCAACATTGGGCAGAATGTGGGTAACCAAGCGTCATCAGGTTAGTCCTCCAAGTACCAGTCAGAGAACTGCCCTGAGAAGAAGGGATCCCCTTTGGGGAAGAGAAGCCCTACTTTCCAAAGGCAGCGCACAACTGGCCAATAAATGGACATAAAGTCCAGCCTTACGGAAGACTCGGATCTTGAAACCCAAGGCATTTTCTTCATTTAAAAAATTATCTTTATTGTCAATAATTAGAAGATACATTGCACAAACAAATCTTGTGATGGTACCACCATTGCCCTCCTCCATGTCCTCAACCCACTGGGGGTCCTCCTTGGTGGGTGTCATGGTTTGATCCAGGTGTCCCCCACAAACAAATGAATGTGTTCTGATAGATCGATCCTCAGCTGATGGCAATTCGGGAATTAGAACCTCCTAGAGCTGTGTTGTTGGGGCGGGTTTGTGGGGGTTATAAGCCAGCTTCCCCTTGCCAGTGTTTGGCACACCTTCCTGCCACTGTTTGCAGAGCTGTGGCGGAGGTGATGTCCACCCCTCTGCTCATGCCATCGTTTTCCCTGCCATGATGGAGTCTCCCCTTGAATCTGTAAGCTAAATAAACCCATTCCTCCACAAGCCGCTTTTGCTTGGGTTATTTCTGCACAGCAACATAGAAAGTTGACTGCAACAGTTTTGGTACCAGGATATGGGGTCATCTGTTGCTGCTAGAACCCTGATCTTGTGGCTTGGCTTTTTGGAATTGATTTGCAGGAGGAGTATGGATGGATTTGTAACCTCGTCCTGAGAGACGCCTTGCAGTGCTGTGAGTACAGTTTGATGGACCATTCTAGTCTGAGTTAAAAGACCTGAAAGAAGTAAGAACTATGGACTGTGAGGTTTGGCTTACAAGGGTGAGAAAGAACTTTGTCAGGACTGTGCAGAGGCAGTTTGTGTGAGAGGCTTGCCGCGTTCTGCCTGCCTGTGTCCTGAGACCTTGTGCAGGGTTGTTTTGTGTGAAAATGGATTGGTGTGAGCAGATGGAGATGGCACAGAAAGAGATCTTTGGGCCAAAACTGCTGCCTGTTTAGCTGCAATTGTTTGAGAGATGACAATCATTGATATTGGGCCAGGTAATCTGCATTGGGACAGCAGAAAGAATGCGGACTCTTTGAAGTAAGGGGCCTGAATGCTTTGTCCCCCTGGATTAACAAGTTGGTAGCCCACCTGGTTCTGTGGAATATAACAAATGCAAGAAGAGAGGGTCATTGCATTTGCAACACAGTTTTGTTTTTGAAAAATGGCCATCGGCAATGTGAAGCAGGTGTACTAGATTGCCTGCATGGAAGCCCGATGGAGCCATAGGATGAACTGTGGGTTGCAATGGAGACCCAATAGGATGCCAGGACTATGGATGGCTGCCAAGGCGAGCTGTCAGCACTGGATGAAGTTTTCCTGGACTGTGAGTAGCCAAACTGGAGGGGTGGAATCAGATCTCCAAGAGCCTTGTTCAAATGCAGGATCATTGAACTTGGAGTTAGAGATTGATGGTGCCCTGCTTGTTTTAAATCTTGTATGGGTTCAATCTGTTTTTGCCATGCCTCATGTTTGCAGTGTGAATGTTCTGTGCCATTACGGGTTTATTTTTGGTATTATGGCTCAGTTGAAAGCTGTGGGGACTTAGGGAGTTGAGCTGAACACATTGTATTTACATCATGTATAATTATTAGTTTGTGGGGGCCAGGGGCGGACTGTCATGGTTTGATCCAGGTGTCCCCCACAAACAGATGAATGTGTTCTGATTGATAGATCCTCAGCTGATGGCAGTTTAAGTTTTACAAATTCACTAGAGCTATATTGTTGGGGGCGGGCTTATGGGGGTTACAAGCCAGCTTCCCCTTGCCAGTGTTTGGCACACCTTCCTGCCACTGTTTCTAGTGCTGTGGTGGAGGTGATGTCCA
>PVHP010047914.1:0-12719 GCA_004024765.1 Zapus hudsonius | reverse complement strand
TTTTATTTATTCATTTTCAAGCAGAGAGATACAGAGAGAGAGAGAGAGAGAGAGAGACAGAGACAGAGACAGAGAGAGAGCGCACCAGGGCCACCACCTTGTGGGTCTGGCCTATGTGGGTCCTGGAGAATTGAACCCGGGGCCTTAGGCACTGGAGGCAAGTGCCTTAACCGCTGAGCCATCTCTCCAGCCCACGGCAATACATTCTTGAATAACCATTCACTGAGCCCTTTACAGACATCTTACTGCTTTTGGTTGGTTGTTTTTGAGACAGTCTCACTGTGTCTCATCTTCAAAACTCAATTTCCTGCCTCAGCCTCCCAAACTCTTGGGATTACAGTCATGTACCACCACACATGGCTTTATTTAATACTTTAATAACCCCAAATGCTGGTGTTCTTCCTACTAATGGCCAAGAAAGCTGAAGCTCACAAGGAATAAGTTACCAAGGAAACCCGTATACTATGTAGAGGAGCTGTGACTAGAACTTAGGTCCCTCTGAATCCTAAACCAATGCTTTTTAGCCTCACCACAACACTGCTCTCAAGATAGGTTTTCAAATTGACTAGAGAGTTATCTACCAGGCAACAGCAAGAACAGAGAAATCTCTACAGCTTTTCCAAAATAGCTTGTAAGAAGGAAGGATCCTAGAAGAATGAGGATCTAGCCTCACTATGTGGCCCCTTCTCCTTCTTAAGCGTGTGCACTATACATACATACATACATACATACATACATACATACATACAGAGAGAGAGAGAGAGAGAGGGAGGGAGGGGAGAGGGAGAGAGAGAGAGAGAGTGAGTCAGCCCTTCCTGCTGTGTCAGTGAGGATCACGCAAGTCAACACTTTGCAACCTCCACAAACCCTGTCAGGGGAAAAGGACCAGAGTTTGATTCCCCAGTGCCCATATAAAACCAGATGCTCATTTGCAGTGACTGGAGGCCCTGGCGTGCCCATTTTCTAGAAAGGCACTAGCTTACAAAGCCTGATGCCCCATCTTCAATTCCCCAGTACCCATATAAAGTCAAATGCACAAAGTGGCCCGTGTATCTCGAGTTTTTGCTGTGGTGGAAGGCCCTGGTGCGCCCATTAACTTTTCCCTCTTTCTCTCCATCTAAATAAATACTAAATACATGTTTTAAAATGTATCCCTTCTTGTAAATAAAAATATCTTTTAAAAGATGTAAGTGGGCTGGGCCTGGTGGTGCATGCCTTTAGTCCCACACCTGGGAGGCAGAGGTAGGAGGATTGCTGTGAAAGCCAGAGGACAACCTTGAGTGTCACCCTCGGGAATGTCATCCACCTTTTTCAAGATGTTCTCTCACTGGCTTGGAGTGCACCAATTAGGCTAGACTAGCTAGCTAATAAACCACAGAGATCCTCGTGGCTCCTCGTCCTCAGTACTAGGATTACAAGCAATTGACACCAAGCCTGCCATTTTTACATGGGTTCTGGAGATTGAACTCAGGTCCTCATGCTTGCAAGAGAAAGTACTTCACCAAATGAGCCATCTCCCCATCCCACCATTGGAAGTATTTCTAGGCTGATTTCCTTCTCCAAGACTGCATCCCTGTGCTTCAAAAGGCCAGAAAAGAAATAGAAGAGGCACCATTCTTATCTTCACATGAAGACAATTAAGGCGCATAAAATGGAAACATTTACACAAAATCAAAACAGTTTGTTGGCTAGGCCAGGTTTCTGAGAACAAGCCCAAAGGCAGCTCGGTGGCATCTGTCTCATTGCATAGCACATGGTGATGCTCCTGAATGTTCCCTCGTTGACTTTTGGGGCCAGTGGCTGAGGAAGAAAGGGGTGCCCCAGTCTCCTCACCTTGAGGTGATAGAGCACAACACCTGTGCTGAGCACGTCATCTTCCAAGGCCATCAGGTGTGGCAGGCTGGAGTCGATGACCACACCAGCCCTCCTCTTGTTGATGTCCACACTGTAATGATCCAGGAGGGTCTGCCAGGCATTCCACTTCCGAGTCCAGTCTTTAGTCAGCTCATCTATCTGGGAAGGTTAAGGTTACCCCAGGGTATTACTATCTCGTGACCCTCACTGGAGTATTCAAAGAGGCCCTTGTATCTTCTCCAACTGTCAGAACTCAGTGTTTTTAAAGTTTTCAATCAGCGATGTTAGGTCCGAGATTCAGGCTACACCTGGTCCCCTCCCCCAGCAGGCCTCAGGAGAAGTTTCACAGAGACCTCTCCCCCAGAACAGGAGATAACACCCCCCACCTTCTGTGTCTCTGTCTGGCAGGAGGCACTGCGCTTCCTGATGCTGAAAAATACTGGCCACCTGGTTCCCTTCCCCCAAGCTAAACATCCACCTTAAAAGCAAGATCTTGGTCTGAGTTTTGGGCTTCTCCCATCTTGGGAGCTAGCCTGGAGCTTGGGGTTCCCCTTCTTCCTATGAAAAACCTTTTCCTTTCAGAGTGGCCTCCATGGTGGTCATTTCCATTCTAACAAGCACATATTACTTTTATAAAAAGAAGCTAAATGTCATCTTTACATTTTCCCTCAATGAGCATATACTATCCTTCTAACTAGAAAAAAAGTTAATGTACTATGGTTTAAATATAAAATGTATACCATAGGTTCATGTTAAAGCCTTGGTCCCCAGCTGGTGGTGGCACTGTTGAGGGAGGTGGTAGAAGCTGTAAGAGACAAGACCTAGATAGCTGGAGGAAGCACATTACTAGAGATGTGTCCAGAAATACTTTGCCCTTGGCCCCTTCCAGTCTGTTTCTCTCCCTACTTCCCAAGCCCATGAGGAGGTGAGCAGCTGTGACCCAACTACACTCTCTTCCCCATGGTGTTCTGCCTCACTACAGACCCCCAGCAATGGGTGAGCTCCCATGGGCCATGGAAACCTCTGAAACTGTGAGCTAAAATACACCTTTTAACTATTTCTCTCAGGTATCTGTCACAACAACAAAAGTTAACAAAAAATATTTAGCTGGTCATGGTGGCTCAAGAACTTGGGAAGCTTGGGTAGGTGGGTCACTGTGAGTTCGAGGGAACCTCGGATACAGAGTAAATTTCAGGTAACCATGGGTTAGACAAATGTTAGCCAGGCATGGTGGTTCACATCTTTAATCCAGCACTCAGGAGGCTGAGATAGGAGGATAGGCATGAGTTCAAGGCTAGCCTGGGCTACAGAGTGAGTTCCAGGTGAGCCTGGACTAGAGTAAGAACCTGCCTTGAAAACAAAAGCAAAAAAAAAAGAGTCATTATTTTAAATGATTTGAACTAATTGGTGTTACTCAGCAGACATCTATGCTATAATTTCCTTATTCCCCAATTTTTATTCTTATTTTTTTGTATTTTGAGGTAGGGTCTTACTCTAGCCCAGGCTGACCTGGAATTCACTATGTAGTCTCAGGTTGTCCTTGAATTCACAGTGATCCTCCTACCTCTGCCTCCTGAGTGCTGGGATTTAAGGTATATGCCACCACACCCAGCCTCCATCTTATTTTTTAAAAATATTTTTATTTATTTGCAAGGAAAGAGAGAAAGAATGAGCACATCAGGGCCCCTAGCTGCCACTGTAAACAAATTCCAGATGCAGGCACCGCTTTGTGTGTCTTGCTTTACATGGGTACTGGGGAATCAAACCCAGGTTAAGCTTAACCTCTGAGCCATCTCTCCAGCCCCCCACCTTATTTTTATGTGATCCATATTTGGGATTCCTCTTATGATCTAACACTTCTTTCTAAATATGGAATATCTTGCATTATATAAGTTTGCATCTGGCTCAAAGATGCACAAAGCACTGAGCGGAATCCTTCCAGGTTTCATAGAATTTGTTTGGATGCTCGTGTAGGGTTAAAAATGCAACATAGAGAATAATAAAATACTGAATGCTTACTAAATGTAAGGAACAAGGCTTTATTTTTTAAATTAATTTACTTATTTGTGTGTGTGTGTGCGCGCGCGCGCGCGTGCGCTAGCGCCTCTTGCCCCTGCAAATGAACTCCAGATGATATTGGGGAGTTGAACCCAGGCTAGTAAATAGGCTTTGCATGTAAGTGTGTCTAATTGCTGAGCCACTTTCTCCAGCCCAGGTACAGAGTTTTAAAAGTAAACATAATTACCAGAGCTGGAGAGACCACCTAAACATCTGGTGTGGCCACACACATTTGTAACCCCAATCCTGTGGGGAGTAGAAACCAGAAATCACTAGACTCATTAACTACAAGGTCCAGAATCAATAAGAAACCCCACCACAAGGTAAAATAGACAGGTGAGTGATGGAGGGGGACACTCAACATTTTCCTCTGGCCACTGTAGGCTACTGCAAAGTGTGCTATGTCAGCACATACATGTGCATACATCACACACACACCAACACACACACATCATCCCACACATACTATGCACATGCCAAAAAAAAAAAAAGCAATTATATCAAAGCTTAAAGGACTCAGGCTAAGATCAGCTGGGGGAGATGAATGAAAAGTGTTGGGTATCAGAAATGATTCAGCGGTTAAGGCTCTTGCCTGCAAAGCCTGAGTCTGATCCCCAGTACTCATGTAAAGCAAGATGCACAAAGTGGTGCATGCATCTGGAGTCCATTTGCAGTGGCCAGAGGCCTTGGTACACTCATTCTCTCTCTGTCTCTCTTCTCTCTATCTCTCTCTGCTTATGAGTTCGCTTCGGCAGCACATATACTATCTCTCTCAGCTTGCAAATAAATAAATAAATAAATAAATAAATAAATAAAAATTTTTAAGTATTAAATATACAGTCTTTTCCCTCCTTTTGGTATAAGCTGCTATGTAGACAGAAAACATCTTGGGAGTGATATAGTGCACTCCTTTAGTCCCAGCACTCAAGAGGCAGAGGTAGGAGGATCGCCATGAGTTCAAGGCTACCCAGCCTGGGCTGGAGTGAGGCCCTACCTCAAAAACCAAAAAACAACTTCACATCTTAGGAATGAAAGAACTGACAAAACTCAGAAACAGTTGAATTTAGGAAAGTAATTCTCTTGTAAAGGAAATACCTAAGAGGGAAAACAGACCAAGTTTAGATATGTACTCTAGATACATTGTTTAAGTGTTATTATATACTGAGTTGACAATTTTTTGAGTTGAATTTTTAAAAATATTTTATTGTATATTTTATTTATTCATTTTCAAGCAGCTACAGAGAGAGAAAGAGAGGGGAGAGAGAGAGAGAGAGAGAGAGAGAGAGAGAGAGAGAGAGAGAGAGAGAGAGCGCGAGCGAGCATGCACCAGGGCCACCACCTTGTGGGTCTGGCTTATGTGGGTTCTGGGGGATTGAACCCGGGGCCTTAGGCACTGGAGGCAAGTGTCTTAACCGCTGAGCCATCTCTCCAGCCCTGAGTTGAATTTTTAAAACCAATGAAATTATAAGATAAAAAGAACTAGCCAGGGGTGGTGGCACACGCCTTTAATCCCAACACTTGGGAGGCAGAGGTAGGAAGATCACCATGAGTTCAAGGCCACCCTGAGACTACATAGTAAATTCCAGGTCAGCCTGGACTAGAGCGAGACCCTACCTCAGGGGGAAAAAAAAAGATAAAAAGAGCTAGGTTGGAAGCTGGGAGGATGACTCAGCAGTTAAGAGCACTAGCTGATATGTAAAAAGCTGGCTGTGGCCACCCCCCCCACACGTCTGTAACCCTAGTCCATAGAGTTGGGGGATAGGATACTTGCTAGAGCTCCGGGCTGCAAGGAAGTACACCAGATGAGCAGTAAGAGGACGTCTGAGGTATGTGAATGGACAAGCACATCTGCACACACACCATACCACACACACTCTCCACACGTGCGCACACCCTGGCATTGGCATGTGGCAGGGCACGCCTGCTTACATGACAGCCAGCCCAGCACATGCCCTAGAGGCCTTGCAGCCATAGCTCCCCCTCCCCACATTGTCTGAGGTCATAAGGCAGCAAAGAGGCTGGCCTACATAGTGTGAAATGCTAATGAACTTGGAATGATTTTATTTTATTTTATTATTTTTTATTTTTTTGGTTTTTCGAGGTAGCGTCTTGCTCTAGTCCAGGCTGACCTGGAATTCACTCTGTAGTCTCAGGGTGGCCTTGAACTCACGGGGATCCTCCTACCTCTGCCTCCCGAGTGCTGGGATTAAAGGCGTGCGCCACCACGCCCGGCTTGGAATGATTTTATTATTAAGTAGAAACTGTGTATGGACACATCATGTGTTAGGATCACAGTGGGATTGTTGGTATTCACCATGGGGTTGTGGGTCATGAGTTGTGAAAGCGGCAGTCAGTCATTGTGGGGATAAACAACTAGTGTGTGTGTGTGTGTGTTTTCAAGAGAGGGCCTCACTTTAGCCCAGACTGACCTGGAATTCACTATGTAGTTCCAGCCTGGCCTCGAACTCACAGCAATCCTACCTCTGCCTTCTGAGTGCTGGGATTAAAAGTGTGCACCACCACACCTGGCTTCTTCTTTTTTTTAAATATTATTTTTGTCCTTATACCTCATCTCTTATTTTAGAGATGGAACATTCTGAGCCAAATATCATTGACATATGGCTAAACAACATTAACACATAGCTAGAAGTTTGTGATATGGTCCAGAAATTTAGTTAGGGGAACAAAATATTCTCCTGGCCAGGATATTTGAAAACCACATAAGGATGATATAAGAGAGAATGGATTGTGGGAGGTGTGGTTATAGGATCTAAATCTAACCCGTTACAAACAAACAAACAAAGACCTGATTTTTTCCTTGGAATCCATTTATGTCTATGGGAATCACCATTTACCCTGCTTTTCCAACATGTCTTGTCTTTGCTCTCCCTCACTAGCTACAGCAGCAGTCTTTTCTGATTCTTTCTCTTTCCAGTCTTCTTCCTTTCAATCATTCTACACAACAATCATATCGCTTCCCCAAAATATCCCTTCATATGCCACCCACGTGGTTCAAGAAGCCAACATTCCCATTTATATCAAGTTCATTCCTGCCACAATTCTCCATGAGGAAACCCTTCTGCGTGGCCTCTCATGCAACTTCACTCTGGGTTCTGTGGGCTTGTGTTAACTTGCTCTCATCTAAAATGCTTTACCCCCTCTCTAACAATGCTACCAAGATCAGTTCTTATCTGCTCCAAAAATCACAAACCATTATTATTAACCTCCTTAAACGCTTTTCCTCTTTTCAGACATGTCACAGACACACTGATCTTAAAAACATCTCCAACTAGGCTGTGGCCATGTGACTTTTGCAGTCTCTCACCAAGCATCTCTTTGGTGCTTAATTAATAAGTACATGCTGAAGCCAGGCGTGGTGGCGCATGCCTTGAATCCCAGCACTCGGGAGGTAGAGGTAGGAGGATCACCATGAGATCAAGGCCAGCCTGAGACTACATAGTGAATTCCAGGTCAGCCTGAGCTAGAGTGAGACCCTACCTCGAAAAACAAACAAACAAAAATAATAATAATTAAAAAAAATAAGTACATGTTGCTTAACTGATGTACTGACTAGAAAATAATTTCTTCTAGGCTACTCACACTAGCCAAAGGGAGTTATTAGGAACCCCCTGTGAGAATAAAACGCAAAGTAAGAAAGTCATTTACCAGCTCTTAAGGGAAAAGCATCCCCCACTCGAGATTCAGTGGAGGAAAAAAGTATTCTTTAAACTAGATAGAAGCCGCTGAGTGAGGGCACGGTCTGCCTAAGAATGATGGAGGGAAAGCAAGCCTGCACAATTGTAGAACACAACATACCCACCTTCAATTCATTTTGGAGAACTATCTCCTTCAGACTTTCTTCCTTCTTATCATTTAACAAACTGAAGTTCCTCTGCAGAGAGAGAGATAGAGAGAGAGGTGAGTTTTGATGTTTTCTTGGTGTGAACTATGAGTAGGTTCCACCCTAAGGGTAATGGATAAATGTCATCATTAAAATGAGAAATAAGTCAGGAGCCTAAGTTTTTGGGCTCATGTTGGTGCAGTGGTAAGAATTGAATAACATTTTCCTCTAGGACCCAGTTCTCTACACAAGACAAAGAGCCACTGATGCAAAAGCCCTGGGGGAGAGCGCCTCCTGCCCATCTGCAGCTACACAGAGAAATCCTCGGATTTCCTTCCACAGCAGCTCTAGGAGCTGTGCAGAAGCAAGGGAAGAGAGCTGGTCGCCTGCATACCAGTTCAAAGCTCAGCAACATAGCTTTCAGTCTCTCGATCTCCTCCCTGAGTTCTCTGATGAGCTTCACATTCGCATCCTGAAAAAGAGAGCTTGGTCACCATGGCTGGTATTAGGTCCCAACTCGCTATGAAATGCTATATGAAATAACCTGGAGAGGGAGATGACTCCTTTAGAGCAACTTCTAGAATCATTTTCAAATATATTTTGAAAAAAATATATATATACTATACGTGCGGGGTCCAACAGTATCAACTTCATCTAAGACTTGCTAGAAATGCAAATTCTAGCTGCTTCCAGACAGCAGCTCCTGAGGGCTGAGGTTCAAGTGTGTCTTAAGTAACTTTCCAGCTGACTCTTGTATCACACACTCCAGCAGCAGGAGGTCGGGAAAGAACCATAAATGCCAGGGCACGCACAGGGCAGAGGTGCTAACCTTCCTGTGTTCTGACTAAACCCAAAGCACGCCTGATTACACTGCTTTTTAAAACAGTCCCTAGATGAACTATATATGTCTCTTTTCCAGCTGTGATCCCTGCTCTGGAATTTTTACTGAAACTGCAAAGGAGGATAAGGAACATTTAGAGTATTTTCATTGTTATTAAGATTTCAAAACCAATGAGTTTATCATACTGCCATTTTAACTTAAAACAGAGAAGGCACACAATTTATATACAAAAAATAATAAAACTTGGGAATAAATCAATTCCAAATAAACAGAAAATGGACTGGAGAGATGGCTCAGTGGCTAGGGGCACTTATTTGCAAGGCCTGAAGGCCTGGGTTCAGTTCCCCAGTACCCATATAAAGCCAAACGCACAGAGTGGTATATGTATCTGGAGTTTGTTTGCAATGGCAAGATGCCCTGGTGTGTGCCCACTTCTCCTTTCTCTCTCTCTCTCTCTCTCTCTCTCTCTCTCTCTCTCTCTCTCTCTCTCTTCACAAATAAATAATAAAAATGTTTTTAAAAATAAAAGAATAAAAACTTTTAATGGCCTTGCTCAAAATCATACAATCATACACCAGGAATCTAAACAGGAATAGCCTTAAAGAAATACCTAGGTTGGGGCTGGAGAGATGGCTCAATGGTTAAGGCACTCACCTCCAGTGCCTAAGGCCCCTGGTTCAATTCCCCAGGACCCACATAAGCCAGACCCACAAGGTCTCGCTCACACGCTCTCTCTCTCTCTCTCTCTCTATGTCTCTCTATCTCTGTATCTGCTTGAAAATGAATACAGTATTTTAAAAAAATACCTAGGCTGGGTGTGGTGGCATACATCTTTAACCCAAGCACTTTGGAGGCAGAGGTAGAAGGATCGCTGTGAGTTCGAGGCCAACCTGAAACTACAAAGTAAATTTCAGGTCAGCATGGGCTAGAGTGAGCTCCTACCTCAGCCCCCCCTCCCCCAAAAGAAATACCTAAAGGAGGGTGGAGAGATGGCTCAGTCGTTAGAGGCACTTTGCCTTTAACCAGCTGGCTCAGGTTCGGTTACCCAGCATCCAGGTAAAGCCAGATACACAAAGATGGCACATGCATCTGGAGTTTGTTTGCTTACAAACCTGGCATGCCTATTCTCTCCCACCCTTTCTCTCTCATCTCTCTCTGCTTGCAAACAAATAAATACATTTTTAAAAGTAATTAAAAGGAAACAAATATCTGCCAGGAATGGTAACCCACACCTTTATCCCAGCACTTGGGGAGGCAGAGGTAGAAGGATCACCGTGAGTTCAAGGCCACCTTGAGACTACATAGTGAATTCCAGGTCAGCCTGGGCTGGAGTGAGACTCTTCCTTGAAAAACCAAATGACAACAACAAAAAATAACAAAGGAAATTATTCATAAAAGTCAGCAGAAAAAAAAAAAAGTCAGCAGAGCTATCAGAGAAGGATATGACATTACAGCATAAGAAAGAATTTCACTCACACTATTTGGAGAACGAGTTCAGCAAGTTAGGGTGAGAACAATGAGAAAGAAGTTAGAGGGAAGTTCCTGTCAACTCCAGCGGGGCAGGACTTAATTAAGAAGGCCTCACCTCATTCACCCGAGGAGTGTTGATGATGTTTTTGGCATTCGATGCGTATCTCAGCGTGCTCACGGTCTCACTGTAGCTAGTGTGCGCAGGAGATACGGCTGGGGCAGAAGCAGAAAGTTCAAAAAGACATGTGCCAGGCCCTTCCACCCCAGGTCTTAACCACTCATTTTACTGCCTGCACTGCCTAAGGTAAGACTGCACTCCGAGAGATCTGCTCAACAAAGCAGCCCCTCAGCATCCTACTCACTGGCAACCATGATGGTTTTGGAGTTGCCTCCGAGGCTGTCCTTCAGCAGCCAGGTCAACACAGAGTCCCGATATGGGATGTAAGACCGCCTCCGTGAGGGTCCCCCTCCACTGCTGCTCCCAGAAGTAGAGTCAGGAACCCCACCGTCACCACCACTGCTGGCTGCACTATGGACGTTCTGGGAGTTCTGGGCTGAATAAATGACAACGTTATAACGTTATGGAATAAAGAAGGAATCATGGAGCGAGTACATTTAAAAAACAATCATGGAAGACTATAAAGTCAACTAACATCTAATATCTTTGCATATATGATAAGATGTTTTAAACTTTAGCCCTGAATCACTTTGAACTCATGATATGGATTGTTTAGAAATGGCCACACACGTCTTCTAAAACCACAGCTAAACATCAACTGCTCATGTTCCAAACCAGAAAGTAACTTTATCAGAAAAGAATCTTACAAGCATCAACTAACCTAGTTTGACAAAATGAAAAATAGTAAGAGCTCTTTTCTGAAGCCTCCCTCCCCCTACAATCATCCTATCCATTTTCCAAATACCTAAGGTGGAGATGACAATTCCCAGAGTCATGAGGGACTTGTTGATATTGGCTCCTTCAGTAATCCGGTCCTTACAGTAACTGGGATCTGCTCTTTCACTAAAACACAAGCAATCAAAAGAAAACCAAAACAATACACTATATTCTTTTTAATATTTTATTTATTTGCAAACAGAGAGAGAGAGAGAGAGAGAGAGAGAGAGAGAGAGAGAGAATGAGAATATGGGTGTGCCTCCTGCCACTGCAAACGAACTCCAGATACATGCCTAACAGGTAGTTAGGCTTTGCAGGCAAGCACCTTAACTGCTAAACCATCTCTCTATTCTTACAATGCCATTGAAGGATACTAGCATTATGTTGTATATCATGTTGAAAAAGACACACGCAATAAATTTTATTATTTATTCTTATTATTCTTTCCTATGACACTATCCTCAAGATTTTGGTCTTTATATACATGACTTTATATATACATGACTATATAGCCATGCAATCAGGCATGGTGGCACACATTTATAATCCATCACTCAGGAGGCAAAGGCAGGGAAGATTGAGAATTTGAGACCAGCCTGGGCTACATAGCAAGACTCTCTCAACTATCCCACAAATTCAGCTCTAAAAAGGAATACCATTTTGCAACAAACTGGCTTTATGCTTCTCGGGTAATATAAATCAAATAACTAATTACATTTCTCCTTTTATTTGTATGCCAGAGGACTTTAAGCTAAAATATTTATCTATAGTAATATTAGTATAGTGTCTTCACAAGAAGAGATTTGCTTTAAATTTCCATTTTAATGGCTTTGTGATGATATCTGTGTCACCTACTGTCAACTGTGCCGATTCCTTCCCATGCGTGTGTGCCATTAAGGGTTTGATTTCCCAGTACCCATGGACAGCCAGATGAGCAAAGTGGTACATGAATCTGGAATTCCTGTGCAATGTGTTAAGAGGCCCTCTGGTCCCCATTCTCTCCTCTCTGCTGCTCTTTGAGCCGGGTGTGATGGTTCACGTCTTTAATGCCAGCACTTGAGATGCAGAGGTAGGAGGATTGCCGTGAGTTCAAGGCCACCCTGAGACTACATAGTGAATTCCAGGTCAGCCTGGGCTAGAGTGAGATCCTACACACACACACAAAAAAAAGAATTTGTTTCTTTTGTAATACTTTTTTTTTTCCGGGTAGGGTTTCACTCTAGCCCAGGATGACCTGGAATCCACTATGTAGTCTCAGGGTGGCCTCAAACTCACAGTGATCCTCCTACCTCTGCCTCCCAAGTGCTAGGATTAAAGGCGTGCGCCATCACACCAAGCTTGTAAAAAAAATTTTGCAGAATGATTAAAATGCTAAAAACTAAGAAACAATAAAAATAAATATAAACTAGAGAAAGCCTATTCCATATAAAATGGGGAGTAAGATGGGCAAGCAGCAGACCATTGTCTAGGGAGAAATTCTCCTAGCTTTGAAATCTTAATTACCAGGCTTTAAGAATGGCTCAGTGGTTAAAGGCATTTGCTTAAAATCTTAATTACCTGCCTGCTAGGTCCACAAGGTTGATCTTGCTAGCAATCTCCAAAGGGAGATTGTTCTCTAGGAGAGCCTAAGGAGAGAGCACATTTAAAATTGTCATTTAGCAGTTTTCAGCCTTCAATACCTGGCTACCAGGTGAGGGGCAGTGTGTTCTAAGATGCTCTGAATGAGCTCTGGGCATCACTTCCCTAATTCCCTAGCAAGA
>PVHP010047913.1:0-12691 GCA_004024765.1 Zapus hudsonius | reverse complement strand
TCTGCCACAGCACTGCAAACAGCGGCAGGAAGGTGTGCCAAATACTGGCAAGGGGAAGCTGGCTTATAACCCCCATAAGCCCGCCCCAACAACACAGCTCTAGTGAGGTTCTAATTCCCGAATTGCCATCAGCTGAGGATCGATCTATCAGAACACATTCATTTGTTTGTGGGGGACACCTGGATCAAACCATGACAGTAACACATCAGTATCCCCTGAGCCATAGTACACCCTGTATGTAATGATCAGTATCCCCTGCCCCTTAGTACACCTGTATGTAACCATCAGTATTTCCTGCCCTATAGTACACCCTGTATTCCATTATTAAGAAGTGGCTCAGGCCTGAATCTGATTTGTAAAGTAATTTAGCCTGTCACACCCTTAATGTCCCTAAACATATGGCCTATGGCTTCTGGTATCATCAGTGATCAACTCACCACTTGTCATGCTGGATGTGCAGAGCATGAAATAGGCTAAAAAAAAAATCTGTTGAAATCGAAATCCGACTGCCACAGTCCTGCCATGGCTTGGGGAACATTGTGGAAGAGGAGAAGGAAAGATGGTAAGAGCCTCAGAGTGGGTAGGAATACCCTGAGGCAAGGTCCCCCAGATACCCCACAGGGACTGACTGAGGCCTTCATGACCCCACTGAGGAGGGACCCAGGGATAACAGGAGAGGGTCCAGGTATATATATATATATATATATATATATATATATATATATATATATATATATATCAAAAGATAAGATTTTAAAACCTGTTGAGTGAACTCATAGCTAGAGCCCTAGCTCTCACAGGGTAGTGGTCATCCCCTCACCTCACACAGATGAAGCCTGAGTTTGGGGAAGGAATAATATGGTATGCTAGCTTGACTTCAACAGTGGCCATTTGTCCCCTAGTGGAAGGTGGACAGGCAGGAGATTCCCCTGGAGCCTCTTGTCAACACTCCATGTCTGAAATGACTAGCATAAATGAGGAATCACTTGTCAATGCAAAGCCTAAACAAAATTGGGTTTTCAGTAAAAATTTTCAGCCAACATTAAGCACCTGTGCCTTGAAATTGGGGCAGTTATGGTGAGTCAGTAGGAGACATTGGCAGGGATAGTTTGGTGGGCTCTACACACGGGGCTTGGCTGTTACCTTAGCTATGTTTTGCCTGGAGCTTTAGACCCTTGACAGTGAAATATCAGCTGCCAGTGGCTCGTAAAAATAAAAAAGAACGGTCTATAGAGAAGCCTGAGATTTCATTAGCCTTTTGAACAGATGTAGAAGTCCTTTGAGCCAATGCCACCCTTAGAAGGAAGGATCACAAAGATGTGACCTTTTGAGGGGCAGTGTGACAAGCATGGGCTGTGAACCTGGGAAGAGGTTGGGTGGACAGAGGAGGGGGGTTAAGGGACATAGGGTGCAGGATAGGATAGGAGGAAAAAAGTCTCAAGTGTTCTATAGCACAGTAAGATAGCCGGGTTTGAAATAATTGAATATTTCAAAATAGCTCCAGAGAGGGCTTTGAATAATACATTTCTGAGGTGACAGATGTATTAATTACCCTGGTCTGGTCATTATACGTCATTGTCTACAGGTAGTGACATGTCACACTGTACCCCATAAACATATACAGTCACTGTGCATCAGTTTAAAGTTTAAAAGTATTAAAATGCCATCAAGGTCAGTGAAAGCTGTTTTGACTCCACCTGTGAGAAACCACGCGTGAACCAGGGTCTCACCAGACACCAAACCTGACAGTCAATAAATCTGTTATTTGTAAGCCAAAAATAATTATAGTGTAGTCAGACTTCTCAGTGCTGCAATAAAAAAAAAAAAAACCAAAAGCAGCTTGTGGAGCAATGGGTTTATTTGGCTTAGAGACTCGAAAGGAGACTCCATCCTGGCAGGGAAAACGATGGCATGAGCAGAGGGTGGACATCACCTCCGCCACAGCACTGCAAACAGCGGCAGGAAGGTGTGCCAAACACTGACAAGGGGAAGCTGGCTTATAACCCCCATAAGCCCACCCCAACAACACAGCTCCAACAAGGTTCTAATTCCCAAACTGCCATTAGCTGGGGATCGATCATTCAGAACACATTTATTTGTAGGGGTGACCTGGATCAAACCATGACACTTCATTACCTCTGTGAATGTGGTCAAACCACTTAATTTCCAAGCACCATGCTTTCTTCATCTGTGAAATGTAGTGAGTGAACCCAGTGAGCTACCTGCTACTCAGCCATGTTTGCCATCATTGCCCAGAAGAGGGGGCATGTCTGTACCATCCTGGCCCACTCCTCAGTGTCCGTGGAGGGGCTGTTCCAGAACCTCTGCACACATCAAAACCCATTATGCTAAGGGTACTACTTGCCTGACACCCACACTTTGACTTTAGACCATGTCTAGCTTACTTATACTATTTGTTGCAATGTAAATGCTATGTAAATAGTTGTTCTATTATTTGGGGAATAATGACAAGGAAACATGTCCCACACAGATATAATGTTTTCAGATATTTTGGGTCTGGGGTTAGCTAGAGTCACAGATGCAGAGCCAACAAGATCAAGACAAGATCGGGTTTTAGAAGACACTACAACTTCCACCTAAGTCGAATGTCTCTTCTCTTTGTGTCTCATAGTTTGGGAGAGACCAGTTGCCCTGCATTGAGGACATTCAGGGGTCCCAGTGGAGAAGCCCCCATGGTGGGAACTCATGGGAACACATGAGTTTTGGAGGACTTTTTTTAAAAATATTTTTTTCTTTTTTTTAAAACTCATTTCTTTTTTATTTTATTCATTTTCTTTTTTTTTAAAGTTTTTTATTGTCCATACTGAGTTACAACATTTAGTGGGCAAACAATGAGTTGTTATCCCCAATTCCCCACTGCCCTCCCCTCCCCCCTATTTTATTCATTTTCAAGCAGAGAGAGAGAGAGAGAGCGAGAGCACCAGGGCCACCACCTTGTGGGTCTGGCTTATGTGGGTCCTGGGGAATTGAACCCGGGGCCTTAGGCACTGGAGGCAAGTGCCTTAACCTCTGAGCCATCTCTCCAGCCCTTGGAGGACTTTTTAATAGATTAATAACGTAGCCTCTCACTGAGACAACTTGTTCAGTCCAGCCCCAGCTGAGGCAAGGATGTGGCAGGAGCTCTTTCCCCAGAAGGGACTCGGGTTGTTAATGGGAAAATGGATCTAGGGAAGTTCAGGCAGGTGATAAAGAGAAGCCAGCTCCTTCTCTGACCTCTAGTAAAGTGGAGATTTCAGGGGCAGGCTCAAGGACATTCCCTGCTTTTACGTTCAGAGGCCCAGTCACCCTGAAGTGCCTCAGTACCGAGGGGAATTGGTTCCAGGACGCCCTGGGGACAAACTCTTACAGAGATTCAGGTCTCCTATGACATGATTCTAGTGTGGAACCCGCACACACTCTCCTTTGTGCTTGAAGCCATTTCCAGACCACATCATACATCACCACACTAATAGGTATACGAGGTAAAGATTCACCCAGTTTTCCCCACAGGGCCATTTACCTGGAGAACTACATTGGGACCAGGGAAATGCCCAGACTTCTTGAGGACCTCTGGACAGAGTTGACATGTGGAACCACAAAGCAGTGCCATATCCAGCATGGCCAGATCGTGAGTTGAGTTTTAACCCAGGCCCATCTCACAGCAACTACTCTGGACCCACGGACTTCTGCTCATCATCTCCCTGGCCCCTGAGTACATAGCTGCAGTAGAGATTCCTTGCTGTTGGTCTGTGAGATCAGAGCTACCAGGGTGGAGAAAGTCAAATGGAAGCCTCAGAAACCCCTATCCTGCCCCAGCCACTTGAGCAGGTCAAGGTAGGCAAATCTTTTTCTAAGCTAAGAAATCAATATTTGGGGCTGTTGAGGTCCAGGAAGCAATATCCTCAACTCCTTGAGCATTTTTTTTCAAAAGTTATTTTGCGCTTCTGAGGCTCAGGGTCCATTGCAGAAGAGATGGAGGAAAGACTGTAAGAGCCAAAGGAAGGGGAGGACTGCTCACAACGCAAACTTCCAGACACAAAATGGCCTTGATATTCATGACTTCACAGGGCCTGATGATACCTACACATAATGGGAGGAAAAGATGATGACACCGAAACAAAACAGAGACTAATTGAGAGGGGGGAGAGATATGAGGGAGTGTGGGAGGGAGAGGGGCGTGGGAATCATAATGGTTTATGGTCTATAATTATGGAAGCCATCAATAAAAAGTTAAAAACATAAAAACTACATTAAAAAGTTTCTTTGTTATTCTAAGAGTAAAGAATTGCTTTGGAAATGTACACGTTTATAAACTATAAAGAATGAAATAAAACAATTCTATTATCCAAAGGCCAGGAGAAAGTTTCCAACGTCAGTTTGGTTTTTATCCCTCCATCTTTCTACAGCCATTATATTCTATACAGTCTCATTAACTGCTTGCTTATCTTAGGAATTCTTGCAAGTTCCTCATTGAAGATTTTAATTAGTAATGTCTGTAGATGATGTGAAGCCAAATAACAGAAAAGACCTCATAATGAAAAATCAACGGAACCTGCTCCATGGTTCACCGCCACATTCCCACTCCCTGAGGCAAGCGTTAGGCATTTCTGTTTTGAGTACGTTTCATGGTTGGCTTGACATTTCTACGTAAAAGGCTGTTTTATTAATTTAGCGCTGAACGCTTTCTACTGTCTTCCGACCAGGAGAGAAGTCAGCTCACTCAGTCTCCTCTTCTAAATATAATGAAGTCACTGTTCTCAGAGCTTTCTCTGGACTCTTCCACTTCAAAGATGACACGTGGACCCCCATTATCCCCACACACCTCGCTTTGTAAGTTAAGGGTTTGGCACCCACATCTTTTCCCTTCTCTTCTCTCTTCTGCTTCCCAGCCTCTGTCACCTTCTCTGCACTTACTTACTGTTGCTTTGAAGTCACTGTTCAGTTGTATTCATCTAAGGCTGTGTTGTGCCTTTCATTATTTCATTTTGGTATGTGTGTGGGGTGGTGTGTGCACGTGTGTGCGGGGGTGTGTGTGAGGTGTATGCATGCCTATGTGTACATATGTGCAGGAGCCTGTGTGCATGTGTGTGGAGGCCAGACTTCTTCCCCACTTCCCTCTTTTAAACATTTTTTTGTTTGGTTTTTTGAGGCAGGGTCTTGCTCTAGCCCCAGCTGACCTGGAACTCTGTAGCCTCTGGCTGGTCTTGAGCTCACAGCGATCCTCCTACCTCTGCCTCCTGAGTGCTGGGATTGAAGGTGTGTACCACCATTCCCTGCTCTCCTAAACATGTTTCTTTTCTGTAACCAAATCATTATGTATTTTTTAACTTTATTGATAGCTTTCATAATTATAGACCATAAACCATTATGATTCCCTCCCCACCCTCCCTTATATCTCTTCCCCCTCTCAATTAGTCTGTTTTGTTTCGGTGTCATCATCTTTTCCTCCCATTAGGTGTAGGGATTATCAGGCACTGTGAAGTTATGAATGTCAAGGCCATTTTGTGTCTGGAAGTTTGCATTGTGAGCAGTCCTACCCTTCCTTTGGTTAAAGCATGTTTAATTGAAAATCTTAATACATGAAAATATGGTCCTTTGAGTGTATTTCTATCCTATTTCTCTCTTGTCCCCTCACCTACCCCTGCTCCCCTGAGCACCCGCCTCTTTCTAATAATTCCTTCTCCTGCCCTGGTATCTTGTTCTCTTGTGGTCCTCCGCCATCAACGTCAAGATGTTGATGGGCTCAGAATCATGCAGGTCTCTCAGGGGTGATAACCACCACTTTGAGGTCATGAATTACATTTTACCCTTTAAAAACTATAACTCCTTCTTGGTTCAGAGGACATGCAAAGCCAGACAGCAAAGTGGCCACAGAAAAGCTCACCATTTTCACCTTGAATGCCCATGAGGACTCTGAGGCCCTCATGGAACCCAGGACAGCCAGTGGCTGAATCTTGGGTTCAACTGAAGTTTTAAAACTAAGAAACTCGTTCCAAGCAGAATTGACTTCAAAGGCATTTGCTCTGGGAGGGAAGCTAAATTGCACATCAAGCTCTGTGCGCATGTGTGGAGTTCTCTGTGAGAAGGCCCAGACACAGCCTTCTTTATTCGTTCCAAGTCTCTGTAAGAGCCATGGGCATGAGGCGGCCTGTCTGACCACAGCCTGGACCCCAGGCTCTTTTCTGCAAGGATAAATGCTGCCTGGCTTCCCCACCGCACACTCGCCATCAGCACAGGTCCTCTGGGCTGCCACCACTCCACAGGGGTTTTTGAGCTTCCAAGAGATGGAGGGGAAAAGCTGCCCCAAATCGATAAGCTGAGCGGTTCAATAACTCATTTTGCTGCTGAGGCAGTGAAATAAATAAGTACCTGGCTGGAAGTTGAAACTGTCCGTGTTCAGTGCTTCTCAGAGGCCAACTTGATAGGCTTTAATAGCTTTAGTCCGCACAGAACATAGGCTGACTATCCCAGCAGTGTCCCTCTGTTGCCTAGGTAACCAAACTTAAAATCAAATGATGGCTCGAGCTGAGAAGCAAATGCATTTGTGGAGGGTACAGATGTGGAGAAAGCAGACTTCCCATACATCCTGGACTCTGATGTCAGCTCCTGCACCCCCCACCTAGCATGGCCCACCCCCAATTGTGCTGTCAGGGTCAATAGGAGGGTGCATCCTTCCCCACTGATGACACAGGTGACAGCAAACCTCTCTTGCGTTGCAACATTGAGCAGGAAGGCTCTGCCTGCAGCAAGCATCTTGGACCTGCTGTGTAAACCTAGAGCTTGAAGGATCATTCCAGGGCTTTCTCTCTAGGGAAGACGAGTCCTAAGTACTCTACTAGGCCAATCAGCAATTGTCGGCCTGTCTCTGGCTTCAGACTCAGAGATCTGTACCAGTTAGCACTGTGACTCCATCAACGTTCAGGCAGACGGGCAGATCACCCTTCCTCAGCCCTTTGCACCACTGGGCCAGCTCTTCTACTATGGATGTAGCAGACATGAATGAATGAATTTTAATTAATAAATTACTTTTAATGGTGCCTGTGGTGGTTTGATTCAGGTGTTCCCCATAAATCGATGTCTTCTGAATGCTCGATCCCCAGCTGATGGCAGTTTGGGAACCTTGTTGGACTGTGTTGTTGGGGGTGGGCTTATGGGGTTATAGCCAGCTTCCCTTTGCCAGTGTTTGGCACACCTTCCTGCTGCTCCTTGCCACCTGCTGTGGTGGAGGTGATGGCCACCCTCTGCTCATGCCGTCGTTTTCCCTGCCATCATGGAGCTTCCCCTCGAGTCTGTAAGCCAAAATACACCCTTTCCTCCACAAGCCGCTTC
Organism: Zapus hudsonius; assembly: GCA_004024765.1. Taxonomy (NCBI): domain Eukaryota; kingdom Metazoa; phylum Chordata; class Mammalia; order Rodentia; family Dipodidae; genus Zapus; species Zapus hudsonius. Next base: position 5,362 of record PVHP010047913.1, on the reverse strand, counting down.
TGGTCAGGTTCTTTCTGCAGCAAGGAGAAGGTTGGCTACAATAGTGCCAATTGTGAAAAACCCGCAGCTCATGCAAGACTTCTTGTCACAGTGTCTTTCCTACCCTGAGTCCTTACTTTCCAAGCTCACAAAGGAAAGGAGCACCTTCTACATCCAGAGCCTCCTCCCTCCAGAGCCCAAGGGAACAGCATTCTCCCTGAGTCTGAAGTATAACTGGTGTTTGATACATGCCCGCTGCCAAACAGCACTAATTAACATGCAATAGGACCTGACATTGCTTAGAATCAGCTTTGGACTTCCACCTTTTATATTGTAAATTTAATAATTCGAAAAGCATCAGCAAGTGCATCAGTCAGGCAAGGCAGACATCATCAAACCAAATAGTATAATTTCAACTGAACCAAATAGTATAATTTTATGGCCATTGTGACGTCTGTCACCACTATCCCCTGCTATCACTGCTGTGTGAAGTCAGCTGCAAGCAGCATGTAAGGGAGTGGACAAGGCTGAATTCCAATAAAACTTTATTTACCAAACAAGTGGAGGGCCAGATCTGGCACATGGACCACAATTTATCAACGCATAAGTTAGTTGAGGCTGTAGCTGCAGAACCCAAGACATCTCAGAGGTGGACGTACACTTGAAACATAAAATGACCTGGAAAATGACAGAGGCTCTCCAGGGCATGGGCCTTGGTAGTCTTCAAGTGAACTTCCCAGTGAAACTTTAAGGGAAAGTACTAGACAAATTAACACACTTAGGAGGGGGAAACTCTGGAGTGAAAGTTCTGGAAAGAAGCTAGCAGCAAATTCTAAGGTGAAGGAGGAAGCCACTCCTGTGTGTTGTACCCTGTCCAGCCTGCCTCCAGGGTCCCAGGTCAGGCTGCTGCACAGAGAATTCCTGGGGCTGGTGTGGTGCAGAGCTTGGGGAATGAGTATCTGCTTAATGAAACAATTTATCAGTTCCCAAGAATACTTACTTTCTCCCTGGAGACTTCCAAGATTTAATTAATACTAAATGCTTGTCAGGCCCTTCGCCAATGGTAAGGATTTGTTTAATGTGAAAGGCCAGAGTAAGCACAAGTAGAGAGCTTTGGCTTTGTTCTGTGAATGCTCCACGCGTGACCTTGCCATTTGGTGTGGAAATGGCCCTTTCTTGTCAAAGGAACACAGGACACACACCAGCCTGCCCATGCGCAGGTGGTCGGTTCATCTACCTGTGATCTGTGTGATGATGTTGTGTGAACTGATAAGAACTGTGGCATTTCATCCAAGAAGCACCTTCAACATCTGCAACGGGCCTTAACGAAATAGAGCTGGTGTTTGGGGTCTTGGTACAACTAAAATTAAATCCACTCTAAGTTCATCTAAGTATGATGTCCAGGAGATACCGAGAGCCAGAACCAGGGCCTTGAAGCTTTTCAAATTGTAAGACCTGAAGGGAACAGTCCCAAGGATGCTCTTGCTTCTGAAACCCTGTGCAAGTCCAGGGAGTTCCAGAAGCACCTCTCGTTCCCACAGTTTACTGAGCTCCTAGGAGCTGCTATCTTCACAGCCACAGATAATTACGGGGAAATAAACGATTAGGACCAGGCAAAGATACAGAGGAAGCAGTCTAGGAGTGTTCCAACATGACACTTCTGTTGTCTTTGGGATGACGCACCCCTAGTGTGATTGTACCCACAGTATTGATAACCACTGAGGCGTTAGTGTCTAGAGTTTTTTCTTGAGGTCTCATTCCATGTGCAAAATTGACTGGTTGATTGGCCACCTAAATGACCTTCACCTCTAGTGCATCCAGGGAATCCACAGGGAGTGACTCCATTTGCATAAACCAGCAGAGGTAAAGGGGCTCCCCAGCAATGACAGGCATTCCTGTTACTGTCACCCAGAGAGTTCAAAGGGTTTAGGGTTTAGGGGTCACCTCCAGGAGCAAGTAATAAAAACTACACCTGTCTTTGGGTGTCAAGGTCCTTGCTACATGAGCCCTGAGAAAAAGAATCTCCCAACAGCTTTGCTTGGGAAGTTTACTGGGGCCAGATGGATGCAGGCAGTGGTTTCCAGGAGGTTTGCGGAGGTTCCCAGGAGAGCCAGTGGCTGTGCTTGCTGGCCTCCTTTCTGGAATGCATGGCTTCCCAGAACATGACCCCAGGCCTAGAATTCTCTCCTTTCCACCTATGAATCTCTTTTATCCATAGTTCAAGGTCTCTCTCAAGCTTCACATTCTTTGTGACGTGGATCATGAGTTACAAAAATGTGGCTGAAAACTGCTGGTTGGAATGCAAAATGCTATTTTGAAGACCTTTTGGCAGGTAAGCATTATGTCATCATACAATCTACCAATCACACACCTTGACAGTCAGGTCCTAAAGAAGTTGAAAACTTCAGTCTACATAAAATCTTGGATCTTCATGGCAACCTTATTCATATAAGCCAAAAGTGGAGAAACCAAGATGTCCTTCAATAAGTGAATGGATAAAGTAACTTCCAGATAATTGACTATTACCTTAACAGGTGAAAGGACAAGGTCACAGCCAGATGATATGATTATTACTCTGACTCAATACTAAGGAGAAATGAGCCTTTAAAACATGAAGAGACATGAAGGGTGGGCTTTCTGGTGAGCAGGTGCCTTTGAGTTGAAGAAGCTATGAGGAGGTCGTCATCCAGGATGGGATGAGACTTTCCGTGGTGTGACTGCGTGAGTCATCCATTGCTTCTGTAAGCAACCCCTCACCCTGCTCTGTAAGTAACCCCAGTCAGCTCATTGGTTCACCAAAACTGGTTTTGGTGCAATGGTAGTTCGGTTTGTCATCTTTGTGCTAGCTGGGTTGAATAGATGTGTATGTTCTTCTTTCCCCAGAGGAAAAAAATTGTCTTTGGCAAGGGCATATTGTATTTCCTGGTAAGCAGCTGCTTGAACTGGGAATCCACACCTGCAGGAATTCCTGGCATTACTCAAGGATGACGGGTGTGGGGGACTGTTGTTGCCATATACTCCTGCTTTGAGAGTTTCTCCACACAAGCATTTTGGGAAGCAAATTGGCAGTTCGTACTGGAAAGCCTTAAAAATGTATACCCTATGATGAGAATTTGTTCTAAAGCAATATTTTGTACAGCAGCCAAAAGGTTTTTTGGATGGATGGGAGCTGCCTCATGATCTAATATAGGAAAGAAGACTTAGACACGAACCGATTCCCAACAATAGAGGCTAGTTAAATATATCACAATCTATTTAAAAGTGGCAGCCCATGCCGTGCCCTCATGAATACATGATCCATCCAGATGTGGCAGCCCATGCTATTCCCTCATGAATATATGACATCCATCCAGATGTGGCAGCCCAAGCTGTTCCTTCATGAATATACCATGATCCATCCAGTTGTTGGGCCTCATCCTGAGTAACATTAAGCCAAGTTTCAGAATATGGAATAAAGCCAGGCATGGTGGCACACATCTTTAATCCCAACATGCTTTTAATCCCAGGAGGCAGAAGTAGTAGCTGATAAACCTTGATCCTCTTTGTTGATACTTTGCTCTGCTGTACTCTGCTGATTGGCTCTCGCCAAAAGGTTTGAATCTTATTGCTTGAGAGAAATAGGCTGAACAATGCAGCCTCGGGTTATAAAATGGTTTTGGGTGCTGGGGAAAAAAGAGATTTGCCCAACATTTCTCCCAGTCGTGTGTGTCTGTCCAACCGTATGCCTCACCTCTCCCCAATAGAGCCCTTTCTCCTGCTGGCCGGCGAGACTTGGGCTACCCACAGGGGGTCAGGGGGCCACCACCTCCCCAACAGCTGTGGCAACCCATGCTATTCCCTCATGAATATATCATGATCCATCCAGATGTGGCATTCCATGCTCCCCTCATGAATATACCATGATCCATCCAGATGTGGCAGCCCATGCCATTCCCTCATAAATATATGACATCCATCCAGATGTGGTAACCCATGCTATTCCCTCATGAATATGCCATGATCTACCCTCATTCAACAAATGGATACCAAGAGTCTGATGTGTGTCAGGTCCTGTTCCAGAGATGAGAGAAAGGCAGTGGACAAGCCAGACAGAAATTCTTCCCTTAGGGAGTTTGCACACTATGGGCTACAGAGGCAACCAATGACACTATTTCCAGACAATTCAGTCTATGGTCCACAGGAGACTGTGGAGAAAAGGAAAGGAAGATGGAGAATGTTGGGAGTGGGGAAGAGCTTGGGGAAGAGGAGGAAAATATTAAGCAGGGTCGTTAGGTGAGGTCTCTTTCAGAAATGTTACACTGAATTAATTTGGTGCCCAGGACCAGGATTAAGGCAGAGAAAAGCTTCTGCCTGTATTCAAAGCAGAGCCCATGGGATCTGCATCCATACTGGACCCAGGGTGTGATGAGGGGCAGAAATGAAGAAGAGTTAACTATTTAGGATGACATGCAGGAGGAAGTTTATCGACCCGAGAAAATCTTCAGGATAAGTTTCTAAGAGAGAACGTATGCTATGAAAGCACATTTGTGGCCAAAACTATTCCTTTTGTTGAAATGAAATACATATGGAAGTAGACACAAAATGTCCTAAATGATATCAGCACAAACGCAAACAGCGGTGACTTCCGGACTCCGGTCATCAGTGGCTTTTATTTTCTTCTTTGCTTTCCAGTCACACCCACATCATGGCATTTTGGTCAACACTGGAGAGCTGTCACATTAAGAGTGTGTTTTCTAACGACGTTGTATCTCTCTTCATTTGTAAAAGCACACTGAATCATGTTTGCATTAGGACAAAATCACTTACCAGTGGATTTCTCAGAGCTCCTCCTTATCATTGGGCAATGCTTGACTTTATCTAACTTCTCTTGTTTCCAACATGAATATGCATTACTTTGGAGAGAAGGCTTGCTGGGTGCCCATGTTAGTCCTGAACTTGTATCGTCTGTCTGCTATGGACTCAAGCAATCCTTCTGCCTCAGCTTCTCAAGTAGCTGGAACTGGAGGCACATGGCCAGATGCGTTGATTTCCAACTAAGAAAAGTAACCTTGATTCTCTCTCTATTTTCCTAACCCAGATCTGTCCACACAGGACTTCATAGGTTTTCCTTTCTCCTGGTTTTCTCTGTGTTTTTTTTTTTTTTTTTACTTTTTTTTCTGGTGATAATTATACCTCCCTCCGGAAGGAAGACAGTACAATTTAACAATCCTCATTTGATTTCCAAGAGGCAATCACACAGGTAGAAGTATGAGTCTGCCTCAGGAACTCAAGCCGATGGGGATGGTTCACATTTAAAATGTCAATTCACACCCAATTATTAAACGTAAAGGAGTGTACCAAGAATGATGGTGAGCTCACTCGCAGCATGACTCCATTGGGATGT
>PVHP010047912.1:0-12699 GCA_004024765.1 Zapus hudsonius | reverse complement strand
TTGCCAGTGTTTGGCACACCTTCCTGCCGCTGTTTGCAGTGCTGTGGCAGAGGTGATGTCCAGCCCTCTGCTCATGCCATCGTTTTCCCTGCCAGAATGGAGTCTCCCCTCGAGTCCGTAAGCCAAATAAACCCATTCCTCTACAAGCCGCTTTTGTTTGGGTTCTTCCTGCGCAGCAACTAGAAAGCTGACTGCAACACCTATGTAAGACAGACACAAAATGTAGTGCAAGTGTGTGTGGTATTCCTTCACAACAGCAAGTGCCCCCCCCACAAAGGTAAAATTTTTAAAAATAAATGTTAGAATGGTTATAATTAGGGGTTTTCTTTCCTTCCATCTTTCTTCTTTTTCGAGGTAGGGTCTCACTCTAGCCCAGGCTGACCTGGAATTCACTATGTAGTCTCAGGGTGGCCTTGAACTCATGGTGATCCTCCTACCTCTGCCTCCTGAGTGCTGGGATTAAAGGCGTGTGCCACCACGCCTGGCTTAATTAGGGGGTTTCTATGAAATGGAAGTGACTTTTAAACTGGCTTTTGAGCTTGCATATTAAAATATTTGAGTCAGGGGTGAAGGCACATGCCTTTAATCTCAGCACTAGTAGGGCAGAGGTTGGAGGATCACTATGAGTTCAAGTTGGGACTACAGAGTGAGTTCTAGTTTGAGCTAGAGTAAGACCCTACCTTAAAAAAAATAATATTTTTCTCTCACATCTGTAACCAAGTTATGATAAGCAAGCAGTATTTGGATATCTCGGATAATGCGGGGTAATGAAGTTAGCATTGTGGACCGTGGAGTTAAATAGACAAAAGTTTGTGTCCTGAGTATGCAACTTACTCTTTGGTGAGAACTTGGGGAAAAATAGTTTCATGTTTAAAAAGATGCTAGTGATGTGGGATTTGGAGGGGGGGTTTAGAGGGCCCCACATTTATGAAGCCCAAGTTTGGTTTCTGTCCTAATCTTTAATGAAGAATACAGACTCAAGAAGGACAAATTATGAATTACTGAAAATCATACATTGTGGAGTTTATTTAAGGGAAAATGGGAAGGGAGGCCAGACACATTCTCATGTGGAAAACATATTTAAGAAAGGTTCAAGCCAGGCGTGGTGGCGCCCGCCTTTAATCCCAGCACTCGGGAAGCAGAGATAGGAGGATTACCATGAGTTCAAGGCCACCCTGAGGCTACATAGTGAATTCCAGGTCAGCCTGGACTAGATGGAGAGCCTACCTTGAAAAACAAAAAAAAAGTTTCAAGGGTTGCCTGGGCAACTCAGTGGTAAGCATTTGTCCAGCATGTGGGAAGCTAGGTACCATGTAAGAAAACCTGTGTTCATGGTCATAATAACCTTTGGCTAGTTACGGTGAAGTACACCTGTTTGAGGCCAGTCTGGTTACATAGGGCTCCAGTCCAGGGAGTGAGAGAGGCGAGACGCATGCGCCACCTAGTGCCTCTGGCTTTAAGTGGGTCCTTAGGCTTTTCAGGCAAGCGCCTACTGCAGAGACATCTAGCCCAGGCTGGCCTCGAACTCCCGAGTGCTGGGATTAAAGATGTGCATCACCACCAGGCTACACGTTACCGTCTTTCTTGTTAACTGTCAACTGTTAGGACTCTGTATACGAAACCAAAATGTCTCTCACCGGTGTCTAACACGGTCACGTGACACACCCCGTCCCCGCTTTCCCGGTCATTGCATCAGCCGAGTCCCGCAGCTTTCCCAGAAAACCACCCATAAGCTGATTTGCTCGCAGACAGATTGGCATGTGCTGCGACCAATCATATTTGGAGAGGATAAGACGTAGCGGGATCCTTTTTCGTGAGCGCGTTCTGATTGGCTAGGGCGTGCGGGCACGCCGGGCGTCTGCGCGCGCGTGCGCGGCGGCAGGTTCCCGGTCCTTGGCTGTGGCCGGAGAGGAGTGGGGATCGGCGAGCCGAGCGAGCGGGTCTCCTTCCTGCGGCGCCGAGGGCAGGCGGAGAGGGCCGGCGCCTGTCCCGGGGACGGGGTGAGCCCCTGGAGAGCTGGGGACGTGCTGCGCGTCCAGAGGGAGGGTTATCCCTTCGGGGGTCAGGGATGGGGACCAGGGTGGCCTGCGGCTCCCGAGGGCTGGGAGCGCGATAGTTGTCACCGTCCCGGCTCACCCGAGCTGTTTTTCCGACAGTCTCCTTTTCTTGGCGTGCCTTGAGGTATGGACGTGAATGGCTAACGTGCGGTTGAAGGCTAGTGTAACTGTACGCATGCACTCGTGAGAGCCTCTTGGCAGGCTTAGCCCAAACCAGCTTTCATTCCGCTGACAGGTAACTTACAGCCTGTATGGGAGATGAGCGTCAAAGCCTTCAGATGTATGTGGAAATTACAAAGGTAGACATCTGGGGCTACGAGACAGTAAAAGAGTGGAAACCTGATGAAGATAAGACTTCCTTAAATAAGTTTTTTTTTTCGCAAATTAATCAAAAGGAGAAATTAGGGCTGGAGAGATGGCTCAGCGGTTAAGGCACTTGCTTCCAGTGCCTAAGGCCCTGGGTTCAATTTCCCAGGACCCACATAAGCCAGACCCACAAGGTGGTGGCCCTGGTGTGCTCTCTCTCTCTCTCTCTCTCTCTCTCTCTCTCTCTCTCTCTCCTCTCTCTGCTTGAAAATGAATAAATAAAATATTTTAAAAAAGAAATTAACTAGGAAAAGGATTGGTGGTGAGGCAGTCTCCTTGACACATGGAGAGCATGTGCTGGGGCCACATGTGATTTAAGGCACCAAAGACTATTCAGACCCCTGGGTTTGCCCCAGTGTTGCTAATAATAATAATAATAATAATAATAATAGTAATAAATAAAAATAACCCAAAACCTTTAAGGCTCCAGCTGGGAAGTATACTATCAGGTCTCACCTGTGCTACTTTTGTAACTATACAGATTTCCTGTATATATTGAAAAAAGTGAATGAGTGATGATGGTGGGCACACAGCTTTTAGTCGGTAACATAGTAAATGCTAAGGTTACTGGTTATTTCTATATGCAGCGGTCTCCTTTGAAGGGGCACCGACTGTCCTGTTTCCCAGCACAAAGTATGCATTCATTATGTAGAATGAGTAAGCAAAAAAAGGGAAGAATTTAACTGCCTGTTTACCTCAGATTGTCTATTTAATTTTCTCAAACCTCTGTGAATTGCTGTAATTGTTTTGTTTTTGCTACTATTGATGAGATTCACTGAGAGCCATGAGTAGGTAGGATGAGAAAGAATGTGATATGACAAGATATTTGAAAACTTGAGCTTTGACTTTTTTTTTTTTTTTTCGAGGTAGGGTCTCACTCTAGCCCAGGCTGACCTAGAATTCACTTTGTAGTCTCAGGGTGGCCTCGAACTCACTGCGATCCTTCTACCTCCGCCTCCCCAGTGCTGGGATTAAAGGCGTGTGCCAACACGCCAGCGAGCTTTGACTTTTCTATCATGGACAGTAAGTTCTCATGATGGGAAACCTGGTTCATTCTTTGGTTCCCAGCCTATTTTACCATCTTTTTGCTTTGAGTAATGTGTTTATTGTGCTGTGAATATATCAGTTAGAATTGAGGTTGATCATAACTCTTGAGTGTGGGTCTCACGTCCAGTGTGCACATCTTTATCTATCTTCCTCGTAAAAAAGAAAACTATGGTAAATGACTTAAAGCAGTAGCTATTCTGAACTTTCCAGTTTACAAATTGCTTCCATTTCAGGATTTTTTTGTTTGTTTGTTTGCTTTGTTTCTTTCAAGGCAGGGTCTCTAACCTATGCTGATCTGGGACTCACTCTGTATCCCCAAGAAGGCCTCGGATTCACAAAGATCCTCTTGCCTCAGTCTCCATAGCACTGGGACTAATGGCTTGCCCCTCTTGTCCAGCCTGGATGGCTTTTTTGTTTTTTTGAGGTAGGGTCTCACTATAGCCCAGGCTGACCTGGAATTCACTATGTAGTCTCAGGGTGGAATCAGACTCACAGTAATCTTTCTACCTTTGCCTCCCTAGTGCTGAGATTTAAGCTGTCATTAAAGGATGCCTTTTTTTAAAAAAAAAAAATTTATTTGAGACAGAGCGAGCGAGAGAGAGAGAATGAGAATGAGAGATATAGGCATGCCAGGGCCTGTAGTCATTGCAAACAAACTCCAGATGTATGCGCCCCTTTGTATATCTGGCTTTACGTGGATACTGAGGAATCGAACTCAGGTAGCTAGATTTTGCAGGCAAACACCTTAACCGCTGAGCCATTTCTTCAGCCTGATAATATATTTTTTATAGAAAGGAACAACAAACTTGGACCAAAGTAATACATTTTTTCAATCTTTTAGTTTATTTTATTAATTTTTAAAAAATATTTTATTCATTTTCAAGCAGAGAGAGAGAGAGAGAGAGAGAGAGAGAGAGAGAGAGAGAGAGAGAGAGAGAACGCACCAGGGCCACCACCTTGTGGGTCTGGCTTATGAGGGTCCTGGGGAGTTGAACCCGGGTCCTTAGCACTGGAGGCAAGTGCCTTAACCCCTGAGCCATCTCACCAGCCCTATTTTATTAATTTTTTAATGTGTTTTTTCAATAATTCATGTGTTGGTACCTCTATTTCCTTTATCCTTGTCCCCTTTCCACTGAGGGCCTCCTTAGTAGGATTGCTGGATTGCTTCATGGGATGGAGGGCTATGAGTTGGGCTAGAAGCAGTGGGGGGAGGGGCAATGCCTCTGAATATTTCCCTCCCATCATGACTCTTAAAATCTTTTGGCCCCCTCTTCCGCAAAGTTCCGTGTACAAACCATCAGGTCATGACTGTGACTGGTACCCTCACCAAAAGTTGTCATCTCCTCAACCTACCTCTCAGGGACATCATGATACTTATGAAAGAGCTTTGTAGCTTTATAGTTTTGGTTTTCTCTCTCTTCTGATTTCCTTGTTCATTCAGTGAGTTTGCCTCCTCGGTGGGCCAATATCTTCACTCCTTAGTTCTTGTTCCCTCCTCTCCATGCTGGGGATTGAACCCAAGCCTTCATGCATGCACTACCACTGAGCTACACCCTCTGTTCCTCCTTAATCAGACCTTGGGCTACATTGAAGTAGGTAGAGCAGCCCCTTTACAGACTGGCTCATCTTTGGTTTCACCAAGATGTCAGCCCAAACCTAGAGAGCCTGGCTTTGGGAATATGGAACTTGCACAAGTTTAGTCATGTAGATTATAAAGGCACTGGAAGAATCTTTAGAGGTCAGTTTGTACAGGGCCATTCCTTTAGAGTTCTATGCCAATCTCTGAGTCTTTCAGAGACTGGACTAGAACTCAGGTTTCCTGGGCCTCTCCCTCTTCCCTAGTTGGATTGTAAAGGCCATGAGGTTTTTCTCTGATTCCTGGCACTGGGTGCTCAGTACATATTTGTTGAATGAATGGGTGAGAACATGAGTCAACCACTTCTTGGCTCTACCTGGTGTTTAGCCTTTTGAGGTTGGCCCAGGAAGGAAGAGTGGATGGGACCACTATCTGCTGGTGCAGCAAATTTTGCTTTGGTGATGGTTTTAGCCAGGGACATTTCAACATACAGGTTTCAGGATCAAACAGCTAACTCACGTCCTTTGACTTAGTTGGAGAAGGCAGGAATCTTGTGTAATACCTACTTTAAGTTTTGTTTTTTTTCCTTTAAGTTTTAATGTCCTTAATTTTCCTTTCTTTCTTTGGTTAGTTCTCTGAGGTGACTTTCAAGATGAGTTCCACTCTAACGGCAAGTGAGATCCGGGAGCGATTCATAAATTTCTTCAAGAGAAATGAGCACACTTATGTCCATTCATCTGCCACCATCCCATTGGATGATCCTACTTTGCTCTTTGCTAATGCAGGCATGAACCAGGTAAGGACTTTTGTTGTTGTTTCTTCTTGACTGTCCACATAGGAGACAGCAGAGCAGTGATAAAGCATAGTCTTGGAGTTAGACAGAATCACAGTTCTGTCACTTACCACAACCTTGAACTGGTGATCTTCCTGCCTCCAACTCTCAGGTGCTGGTATTACATGTGTGCGTCACCACACCTGGCTGAACCCAAGTTTCTTTATGGAATGAGGATTAATAGTGCTCTTTGGATTGTAAGTGGATGAGATGATGCATAGAGCATACAACATGTATTTGGTACATAGTAGATATTCAAACATGATCTTTTAAAAAAGTTAAGCTTTGTGTATGCACGTTTAGGTGTATGTGTGGTGTGCATACATATATGTGCAGGTACACATGCCACTATGTCCAGTTTTTACATGGGTGCTAGGGAACTGAATGCTTATGCAGCAAGTACTCTACCCACTGAGCCAGCTCCCCAGCCCTTTTTAAGTTTTTGCTTTGTTTGTTTTTTAGTCTGTATGCACATGCCAGGGTCTCTTGCTACTGCAAATAAATGCCCACCAGGCTTTACATGGGTACTGGGGAATCAAATTGGGCCATCAGGTTGCATAAGCAAGACCCTTTAACTGATGAGCCCACCTCTCCAGCCCTTTTATTTATTTATTTATTTATTTATTATGTGTTTTGAGACAGGTTCTCTCATTGTTTTTGCCTCTGCTGCTTGTGAGCTTCCAAATTCTCCTGGTTGTGCCTCTTATTGCTGAAGGCATGTTGACATTACAGACACATAGGCCACTTTGCCTCTGGCTTTACATGGGGGAATGAACTCTGGTTGGCTGACTTACAAGCAAAGGCAAGCACCTTTAATCGAGCCATCCCTCCATCCAGGAGTTTTTTTCAATATGTGTATAACATTGAGAAATCTTTTTTTCCTTAAACTATTTTATTTATTTGCAAGTAGAGAGATGTAGAATGAGAGTATGAGCATGCCAGGGCCTCCAGCTACTGCAAACAAATTCCAGATTTATGTGCCACTTTGTGCATCTGGCTTTACTTGGGTACTGGGGAATTGAACCCTGTTCGTTAGACTATGGAGACAAGTACCTTTACCACTGAGCAATCCTTCCAGCCCAAGGAATCTTTTTTTTTTTTTTTAGATAGGATTTCATGTATTTCAGATTGGCCTAGTGCCCACTATGTAACTGCTGAAGATGATCTTGAACTTCTGATCCTCCACTTCCTAAGAACTGGGGTTACAGTGTGAGAAACTTGTGAAGAAGCACAGGTTTTACACAAACCTTTCCTTATTCAGATCTGATAGGACTTCCTCTGCACACATGGTATCATGGTGTCACTGACAGTGGTGGAGACCTCTAGACATTTAGGTGCAGGGAGACATGTCGCACTCCAAGATTGGCTTCATCAGGCTTGCTAAACCTGAAGAATAGTTTGTGTGCAGCCACTTCCTGCCAGGTTCTGTGTAGTAACATGGAAGCTTTTTAAAAGCCAAACTGTTCCCTTCTCTCTTTAGTTCAAACCCATCTTCCTAAACACAATTGACCCATCTCACCCTATGGCCAAGCTGAGTAGAGCTGCCAATACCCAGAAATGCATCCGGGCTGGGGGCAAACACAATGACCTGGATGACGTGGGCAAGGATGTCTACCATCACACCTTCTTTGAGATGTTGGGCTCTTGGTCTTTTGGAGATTATTTCAAGGTAAGCTGGGCATAGGTAGCTGTGGGCTTCTGAGCATACGAGTCCTTTTCACAAAGGAACTGAGCTCTTAATTTCGTTTGTTTTAAAACATGAAATATCACCTAGAAGATTTAGAAGAAGTATCTGTAATTAGAAAGTTTCCATTTATGTTTCTTACATAAATTAATTTTCAGTTTGCTTGGGTTGATAGTGAAGTTATTGTAGTTTGAATCCATGTTCCCAGGATCTGGTCTTTTTCTAAAAAATCTATTTGATCCTAAGTAGATTTTAATTTGACCATATTCTGCATCTTGTTCTTTTTGTAGGAATTGGCATGTAAGATGGCTCTGGAACTTCTCACCCAAGAGTTTGGCATTCCAATCGAAAGACTCTATGTTACTTACTTTGGTGGGGATGAAGCAGCTGGATTAGAACCAGATCTGGAGTGTAAACAGATCTGGCAAAATTTGGGGTAAGAGCAACTCGGGGAATAGGGAGATGGCTCAGCAGTTAAGAGCACTTAGTACACAAGCCTGATTATAGATTCCTTAGCACCCACATAAACAACTGAACATGGCCAGACATTTCTGTAACATCACTGGGGTGGAAGGTGGAGAAGGGGGGGCAGAGGCCAAAAGATGGCTGGCTTGCTGATCGCCTACTGGCTTCTCTGGGTTCAGGGAGAAACTCCATCTTAAGGCACATGGATGAGCAGTAGAGAACACCTGGCATTTTCTTCTAGCTTCTGCAGTATGTGCTCTGAGACATGCACATCTAAACATACATGTGCATCAAATACACATACAAAGAGTGTAACTTGTTTGCTGAGAGTGATAAACTCAATGCCAGGAATGGGCTCTTAGACTTGGAGTATACTGCCATTTCTCCTTTAAGGATGTATGTGTTGAGAACCAATGAAGGGTGACTTGTAAGCAGTTCATTTTAGTTATTATTATTATTTTTAATATTTTATTTATGGGCTGGAGAGATGGCTCAGCGGTTAAGGCACTTGCCTCCAGTGCCTAAGGCCCCCGGTTTAATTCCCCAGGACCCACATAAGCCAGACCCACAAGGAGAGAGAAAGAGTGGGCTCATCTGAGCCTCCTACCTACAAACACAAACTCTAGATGCATGTACCAATTTCTGTGTCTGGCTTTTACATGGGTGCTGGAGAATTGAACCCAGGTCATCAGGCTTTGCAAGCAGGCACCTTTAACCACTCAGCTATCTCTTTAGCCTCTATCTTCATGTGTTCATTATTTTTTAGTATGTTTGATCAAACTGACAGGAGACTCTTTCTATTTTTCTTCTGAAGAATGAAATTTAGTATAAACAAAAGCTCCTATTGGAATGGGAGGGTTTCCAGAGCTGGGACTCTCTCTTAAAAAAAAAAATTGCCTGTTGTGGTGACGTATGACCCAGCACTCACGAGGTAGAGGTAGGAGGATCTCATGAGTTTGAGGCCAGCCTGAGACTATATAGTGAATTCCAGGTCAGCCTGGGCTAGAGCAAGACCCTACCTTGAAAAACCAAGAAAATGCTGGGTGTGGTGGCACACACCTTTAGTCCCAGCACTCGGGAGGCAGAGGTAGGGGGATTGCCGTGAGTTCGAGTCACCCTGAGACTATATATTTCAGGTCAGCATGGGCTAGAGAGATGACTCAGCAGTCTATGTCCATACCACCCTGAATGCGCCCAGTCTCATCTGAGATGGCTCAGCAGTTGAGGTGGTGGGGTGTGGGGTAAAAAACACTTTCTGAGCTGGGCATGGTGACGCATACCTTTAATCCCAGCACTCGGGAGGCAGAGGTGGGAGGATCACCATGAGTTCAAGGCCACCCTGAGACTACATAGTGAATTTCAGCCTGAACTAGAGTGAGACCCTATCTCGAAAAACCAAAAACAAAAAAAAAACACTTTCTGGAGGAAGCACATACACCAACATGTGGAAGGCAAACCAGGTTGATCTGGAACTTGCTATAAGGTCAAGATGACCTTAAACTCCTAAACTTCCTGCCTTTACCTCCCAGGTGGTAGAATTCAACCAGCTTGCACCACTTGGGAGGATGAGGTAGGAGGATCTCTGTGAGTTCAAGGCTAGCCTGGGGCTACAGAGCGAGTTCCACTTAGCTTGGGCAAGAATGAGACCTTGCCTCAAAAATAAAACAAAAAAGTTGAGATTCTAATGCATATGTTGTAAAAATTCAAATTGTATAGAAATATAGGAAATAAGTAGGAGGTCCCTCCCCTTCCCTGGTTGTAGTGGTGTACACCTGCAATCCAAACATTGTTGAGGCAAAAACAGAATCCCTGAGCCTTACTGACTAGTTGAATCTGTGAGCTCTAGGTTCAGTGAGAGATCCTGCCTCAAAGAATATAGTGGAGAACAACCAAGGAAGACACACTCTACATCAGTCTCTGGCTCCACACATATGCATACATGTGTTACCTGTACAGATATGAACATCCATACATTTGTACACACCACACATGCATATGCAAAAAATTCATGGTGAATTTTGGGAAGAACATAATGCATCTGAATCATATTAGTAGTTTTCAGTATTTTTATTTATTTGAGATAGAGACAGACAGACAGACACAGAGAAAGTGAGTATGGGCATACCAGGGCTTCCTGCCTCTGCAAACAAACTCCAGATACATATGTTACTTTGTGCATCTGGCTTTATGTGGTTACTGGGGAATCAAACTCAGACCATCAGACTTTGTAGCAAGTGCCTTTAACCGCTGAGTCATCTCTTCAGCCTGAGTAGTCTTTTTGAAAACTAAAGGAATGTTTATAAAGGAAACATTTGTTTGAATTCTGGTCATATTCAGCATATACGTTTTCATATATTCCTTTCTTTACACATTTTCATTGAGTTATAATCAGCATGTACATATTTTGTGTTTTATTGTGGTCAAGTTTGAGAAGAGTCATTTTTCTGACACTTGGTAGGATTTGTATGTAAGCTTAATATTAAATCACAGGACATCTCCTTGTGCAGTAGAAATCTGGGCAGAATTCTTGGTGGTGGCTATAATTAGGTTTATCTTCTCTATTCTCTGCAGGGTGGATGATGCCAAAATCCTCCCTGGTAACATGAAGGACAACTTCTGGGAGATGGGTGACACAGGCCCATGTGGTCCCTGCAGCGAGATCCACTATGACCGGATTGGTGGCCGGGATGCTGCATACCTTGTCAATCAGGATGACCCCAATGTACTTGAGATCTGGAACCTTGTGTTCATTCAGTATAACAGGTAGTATGGGGAACTGCTCCATTCCTGTTGAAAGTAATACTGTTCTCCTAGGCAACAGAAAGAAGAATCAGTTGCATGGCTGTCTCCATGACTGAAGGTTCTTTTGGAGGCAGCTATGCTAACCACTATACCACCAACGCCACGTGAAGGTTCTTTTTGGATCAGTGAAATAGCACTGATGCAGACTCCAGTGGTCTCATGGGTCTTGGTGGCAGTTCTTAAAATTTTATTCTCAGGTTTCCTTTCTGATCACTGAAATAGGTTTGGGTGTATTGTTTTCTGATCTCTTACCTTATGTACTGCCTCCTGAGCTCTGCGCCTATAAAGTAATTCTTGCTGGAATTTGGGCTGATACCTGGAGCTCACTTTTTTGAACTTACTTAATTTGACCCAAACTATTTCTCTTTGTTTTTCTATCCACTCTTCTTCACAAACTAGCCTGAAAACTAGGATGACTGTGGGAGGTAAGGTCTCACTATCCCAGGCTGACCTGGAACTCAATATGTAGTCCCAGGCTGGCCTCAAACTCATGGTGATTGTTCTACTTCAGCCTCCCAAGTATTGGGATTCAAGGCATGAGCCACCATGTCCAGCAGGGTTATCTCTTAGTTGGTGGTGGAGATTTTGTTTGTTTTTGGTGAGCTATAACCAGCAGGACTGGAATTGGTGGCCTGAGTCCCTGCTTCAGCTTCCTCTGCATCACACAGGGAACCTGATGGAGTTCTGAAGCCTCTTCCCAAGAAGAGCATTGACACGGGGATGGGCCTGGAGCGGCTGGTGTCTGTGCTGCAGAATAAGATGTCCAACTATGACACTGACCTTTTTGTTCCCTACTTTGATGCCATTCAGAAGGTACTGGGCCTGTTATAACATTGATGCTTCTATGGAGCTTTCAAGATGGGCTTTCAGCCATGTCATCAGAGATAGTGACTAAAAGTCCTTGTTGCCATCTGCTACTTCATAAGCATAAGGCTCTGTGCATAGGATTGTTGAGGGCAAGAAGCTTACTAGAGGCTCTTTGCTTCCTCTATGGAATCTGGCAAGACAGTTAACCTTTCTCCAGTGTCCTTAATCCTCTAGGGGCCTGCTTGGGTAGGGCAGTACCAGAAAGGTTGTCTCCTGATGGTCCTCCTTTGATGTTTGCTTATAGGGTACAGGTGCGCGGCCATACACTGGGAAAGTTGGTGCTGAGGATGCTGATGGAATTGACATGGCCTACAGGGTGCTTGCTGACCATGCTCGGACCATCACCGTGGCACTGGCTGATGGAGGCCGGCCTGACAACACGGGGCGAGGGTGCGTATGTCATGCTCTGGACAGGGTTTCGACTAACAGTGTGAGTTTTCTGACTCTATAATTATGATTTTTATTTTTCTACTTTTTTGTTTTTCTGAGGCAGGGCTTCACTATAGTCCAGGCTGATCTGGAACTTACTATGTAGCTCCAGGCTGGTCTCAAACTCACAATGATCCTCCTACCTCAGCTTTCTCAGTGCTGGAATTAAAGGTGTGAGCCACCATCTCTATGCAGTTTAAAGCCATACTTAATTACTATTGTTTATGTTTTGGGAAGATGGGGGATCTCCTTCCCCCATCAAGGGAGTTTTGATTTATGTTACCGATGCAGATGCTACTGTATTGTGGTTCCGTGGATTACTTGGGGGGGTCATTGCACACTGACTCCCTATTTATCCATAGAGCTGGTGGGCAGAGTCTTGGGAACGTGTGAGCATACAAGAGGAAGAACTCTCAGCAGATAGTTGCTGTGAACAGCTTGTTTATTAGATTGGGGAGAGTGCTTTTATGCAGGAGGGAAAAGGAGAGGCAGGGGGATAAATGGCAAGGGGATTGGCGGGGACAGAGTGGCTTGTGGATGTTTAATGAAAGAATTGTCAGGGGCCAGCTGCATA
>PVHP010047911.1:0-12701 GCA_004024765.1 Zapus hudsonius | reverse complement strand
TGCATGTCAAAATTCTCCCATGCCCCAGTTCTCCCATCTACTTCTTCATGAAGTATTTCTGATTCTTTCAACTGCATATGGTTTCTTCTAAAAATCTTCATAGTGCTTTGTGTATGTGGAGTGCTGATACACTATCTTAAATGTATGAGTTATATATAAACCTATAGGGACTTATTGATAATACCGTATCTATTCATCCCCTCCAATGAATAACAGTTCACTTTTGTTGACTGAGTACTATGCACCTGGCATTGTTGTGAGCATTTTCTATATGTTAGCTTCTGCAGTCCTTACAATAGGCTGTAGGATAGTTACAGTAATTACATCCATTTAACAGATGAGAAAATCGATACTGGGATCGGTACTGGGATAAGATAGCTTGCCCAGTAACACTGTGTATGTGTAAATAATTTCATTTTTAATTAGGTTATTTATTTATTTATTTATTTGAGAGAAAGAGAAAGGAGAGAGAGAGAGAGAGAGAGAGAGAGAGAGAGAGAGGGAGAAAATTGGTGCATAGGTGCCTCTAGCCTCTGCAAATGAACTCCAGATGCATACACCACCTTGTGCATCTGGGTTTATGTGGGTACTGGCGAATTGAACCCAGGTCCTTAGGCTTTGCAGGCAAGTGCCTTAACCGCTGAACCATCTATAGCTTCTATAACCCCAATAATTTCTTTAAGAATAGCTTTATGTTCACAGCTTAATTGAGTGGTAGGCCAAGGCTTTCCCATGGATACCCTTCAGCACATACACACAAGCTTCTCTCATACCAAAATGTTATACCAATGAACTCACATTAGCTCGTCATCACTCAAAATGTTGGCTTATTTGATGGTTGTGCATTCTATGGGTTTAGATACATTCATTATGGCATGTACCTACCATGATAGTATCACTTCCCTGAAAATCCTCTGAGGTCCATTGTTTCCCTCTTTTTTCACAAATCCTTGGTGGCCATGGACCCCCTTACTGTTTCAATAGTTCTTCCTTTTCAGTGTCAAATAGTGGGAGTGATGTAGTGTGTAGCATGTTCTGATGGTCCTCTTTCCAGCTCCCTCCATGTCTTTTCATGGCCTCATAGCTCATTTCATACTAATGCTAAGTGATATTCAATTTTCTGGATATATACCCATGAAAAGACATCTTGGTGACTTCTATGGCTTGACAATTTTGAGTAAACCATTAATACCACATAATTAAACATTCATGTACAGTTTTTTCTTTGTACAGAATCTTTCCTTGTAGCCCATTTTGGCCTCAAACTTGTAATCCTCCCACTGTGGTCTCCTGAGGGTAGTGTGTTTATGCAGATGTATGTTTTCAATTAATTTGGGTAAATACTAGCCAATGCAATTGCTGGCTATATAGGAACCCATTTTTTTTTAAGTTTTGTAAGAAACTGCCAAACTCTTTCAAGGTGGCTATTCCTTTTTTCATTTCCACCATTTGTGAATGAGAAGTTCATTCACTCCATATTCTCTCCATCACTTTGTGGTTTTGGCCAGTCTAATGGGTGTGTAGTATGTTTTGAGTGGGGAAAATGGATGCATGTATATGTCAGTTATTTTTTTGTTGTTGTTGAGGGGACAAAATGTCCCACAAGAAGAAGCTTAGGGAGGAAAAAGTTTATTTTGGCTTACAGTTCCAGAGAGTAGAAGCCATCATGGTGGTGGAGGGAGGAAATGCATGTCAGGAGCAGGAAGCTGGTGTCACATCATTATATGAGGGAAGAAGGAGAGAGAGAGAGAGAGAGATACGACCTCCACCAAAGCTCTACGTCCTAAAGGTCCCACACCCTTCCCAAACAGGACCACTTTGCTGAGGATCAAATATTCAAACATATGAGTCTACTGGGGGGGGGGTTTGCATTCAAACCACAATGTTCATGATTCTGGGATGGAAATGCCAGAGAACAGGGTGAAGGCAGTAACACATGCAAAGGGCTAACCACCCAACAGTGGCCACTCCTTCCATTACAGAAGGGCTGCTGACCCCTTTTGACAGGTAAGTGTTGGATCCCAGCCTGGCTGAATGTCTGTGGGCTAAGTTTTAGAATATAATGTACAGCTGGACCAGGTGGCTTACACCTTTTGTCCAAGCACAAGCATGATAACACATGCCTTTGATCCTAGCTTGGCTCTGTCTCCAGGAGGCAGAGGTGATAGTAGTGAGTGCTAATAAACTTTGTTCCTGCTTGCTGAGCTCCCTTTTGAGAGAGATAAGGCTATGCAGCCTTTGGGTTATATAAAGGTTGGATGTTGGAATAAAGTTTTGAGATTTGCCCCCACTTATCTCCCGGCCATGTGGTTCTCCAGCCTCCGCATTCACCTTTCCCGGATGGAGCCTGTCTCCTGCTGGCCAGAGAGACTTGGGCTCCTTCGCAGGGGGCCGGGGGTCCGTGCTTTCCCCAACAGGTAAGTTGGAACAATCACTACACAAGCAACATCCTGCACGCTCATGTTTTCTACCAGCACTGGTCAATATGTGGTTGTATCCTCATTAGTGATGATATCATTCTCACCTTGAGCTTCATGAAGATGAAGGATTGTGAACATTTTGTCTGGTTCCTAACACAGTGCCTGATACACAGTACATGCTGAATGGGTATTAAGTTTGTAAACACGTGACTTAAGGAAGAACAACTTACACTGCATTATCTTGGGGATGGTGGCAAAAGTAGCTGGAGGAACATACTCATGGTACGTAGAAGAGTCTGTGTGCAGAGTGAAATGAGAAGCATGATATAAAAGGCACAAGGTATAAAGCAGATGTAGAATTATGTTTATAAAAATAAAACACAAGTAACAAAAACAAAATCAAACAAAGCTTTTATTTTGAAGTACCATGAACAATGAACACACAGGTGAGCAATGAGATAGGAAACATGTACTACCTGAGTGATGCCCTCAACATGTAAAAGGTTTTTGCATATTAGAAAAAAAAGATAGCTGGGTGTGCTGTCACACACCTTTAATCCCAGCACTCAGAAGGCAGAGGTAGAAGGATCACTGTGAGTTCAAAGCCAGCCTGGAACTACACATGAGTTCTAGGTCAGCCTAGGCTAGAGTAAAACCCTAATTGAAAAAAAAAACCCCAAAGATAAAATCCCATAATAAAAAGGATATGCAAGAAGCAGGGAAGGAGACAGTGTATCCTCATGAAGCGCTGAATACTTTCAAGATTGAATGAAGACCTTGCCTCTCACTCTGTGGTCACTCTCAATGTTTCTACCCATGCCCAGTGAGAAAAACGTATGAAGGACAAATGTAAACACTGTTGCTTTGCAGAGAGTCTGAGATGATGTCTTAAGACAATATAAGCAGCCATGCAAACACATAAAATGAAAAACTGTGTATTGCTTTTGTTTTCTGTCTGCTAGCAAAATCAGAGTTCAGCAATCCACGCGTGCATCACTCTTTGATTCTTGCTTTCATTGTTGTCCATGACTCAAAGTCTCATTGATCACTTTCACTTCTGCCAACAATTATAGATATCGAGTGGGGCTGAAATAGTGATTTCACAATAGCTACCTCCATTCATTCATGAATAAATATTTAAAGTATGCCTGCTATGTGCCAGGTGTTGTGATAGTGTTTGAACAACGATGAGGAGAAAAACAGGAATCAGTCCAGATCTCATGATGAGGAGAGGGATGGAAGCCAGACTTGGATTCAAAAAGTCAGAGCCGGGTGAGGTGGTATGCACTATAATCCGAGCACTCAGGAGGCTGAGGCAGACAGATCAAGAGACTGTGAGGCCAAGGACTGATCCAGACAGCCCACGGAGGAGGATATCCAGCTGATTGGGGATGGGGAGGGGAGCATTGGGGAATTGGGGATAACAACTCATTGTTTGCCCACTGAATAATGTAACTGATTATGGACAAAAAATATATTTAAGACTAAAAAAATAAAAAAAAAAGAGACTGTGAGGCAAGCCTGGGCTACAGAGGAAGATATTATCTCAAACAAAACGCTCCCCCCTTACAATTCTGATGAGCACTCTGAGGTTCAGATTGCCTCAGGAGAGTATTTAAAAGCTTTAAGAAAGAGAAGTCATTGAACAT
Source organism: Zapus hudsonius (assembly GCA_004024765.1). NCBI lineage: Eukaryota > Metazoa > Chordata > Mammalia > Rodentia > Dipodidae > Zapus > Zapus hudsonius. The sequence goes on along the minus strand of PVHP010047911.1, from coordinate 8,632 downwards.
CTTTAAGATTGTTGCGGAGGACCCACCACAGTCATATCGTGGAGGATCCAAATGGAACCCCGCAGAGAATGATGGGATGAACAAGGGACCCACAGCCACAGCCATTCAATCAACACAGGATAAGCCAGTGAGACAGAAACCAACAATTTCGACACAAAGACCCCTAAGCTCACAACCTTAAAGCAAACTTATTACTCATCCACCACGACTCAGGGAATTGAGTGGAAGAGGGGACGGAAAGATTGTGAGAGCCGTGGTGGGGGAGACTATCCAGAGGCATGGCCAGGAGAACCTGGTTGAATACTATGCTATCCATGGTCCCCTGTCACAAGGACTGATCCAGATGACCCACGAAGGAGGATATCCAGCTGGTTGGGGAGGGGGAAGGGAGAGCATCGGAGAATAGGGGATAACAACTCATTATTTGCCCACTAAATGTTGTAACTCATTATGGACAATAAATTAAAAAAAATAAAATAAAAAAATAAAAGCAGTTCTGCCTGCAAAAAAAAAAAAAAAGATTGTTGCAGAATGGATTTGTGACCTTAAATGCTATACATTTCCAATTTTGTCTTCTTATAATCTTGTACCCATATGCCCCTCCACCAGGTATCTTCTTTTGCTGCTAAATGTATAGTGGATTGAAAGAGGGTGAGACTGTTAATAGATATACCAACTGGAAGACTCTAGCAGTGGTCTCGTTAGGGGCGATGATTGATGGGATGAGAGTTCTGATGGAAGGGGTGGAAAGCAGTGTACATACTATTGTTATAGAACATAGTAGTTGGACTTGGAAATATGGATGTGGGGGGGGTGGAATCATGGACTAGCATGAATGGATGGCCAGTGTCATCCAGAATGGGAGAGGGAATGACTTGTATCTTGTGTTGAATGCATTCACTTGGAGGTTGGTGATTTTAGCAGACATGCTGAGTATTTGGACACAGAAACGTAAGAAGCTCAGGCATGGTTGCTCATGCCCATCATCCTAGTACTTGAGGCAGAGGCAGGAGGATTGCTATTTGAAGATCAGTTTGGTTTACATAGTGAATTCTAGACCAGCTTACAACTACATGGTAAGAGCCTGTCTCAAAAAGCCAAAGGAAGAGAGGAGAGACCTGGTTATAAAATATATTAGGAGCCAAAGATGTAAGATGATAATATATTTGGACATGAATAGGAAGGTCTAAGGAGACAGAACAACACAGAGTGAGAGAAAAGGATTTCCAGCCAAATCTCGAGAACACTTTCTCTTTCCCTACCTCTTAAATATCCTTTTAGTTTTTTGTTCTAAAATTAAAATTATGCATAATTTTTATATAATTTCTCTAAAATTTTTCTGATTTTTCTCTTATTTCTATGATAAACTCATATTCACCCCCCACCTCCAGGGAGAGAAGTATTTTCCTTACTGTAGTGAATTAGGTCATTCAATTTTGGGTTAAGATAGCTCCATAGATTAACTTTGGCTTTAGCTTAGGTTTGATTCCGTGGTTTGGAATGCAAGCAGATCAGTAAATTGACCTTGTGAGGTTCCTAGAACAGTGCTTGATGCATAGCAGATGCCAAATGAATTGTAAATTTATAAAGAAGTAGGACATTTCCTTGCCCATCCATTGGATTCTTTGCATATTGCATTGCTTCAGAGGTTTTGCTGCCTCAAGACTGAGAGATGCTCCCATTCGAGGAGCCTTCACAGTGTCTGTCGTGAGAAGACACAGAGGATAGCTACTAGCTGTGGACAAATGCAATGATGGGGCTGAGAACAGAAGGAAGTGAGATCAGGGGAAGAGCAGGAAAATTACAGAAACTTTTGAAACCCACAAGATAATTACATGTGTTTTTCTTTGTTTTGTTTTTGAAACAGAAGGTTTCCTTTAAGAGTAAAACCTATTCTATGGTTATGAAAAATTTGGCAAGGAGATGTTCTCAAGGCTTGCTGGAAAAACAAAAGAAAACCCACCACAAACAACACATGACTAGAGGAGAGAACTGAAGAAAAGGATAAAAAAGAAGCTAAAAAGAAATAAGCAAAAACTAGATTTTTTTTTTTGAGTCAGGGTTTCATTCATTGCCCAGGCTGACTTGGAACTGACTCTATAGCCAAGACCGTCTTCTAACTGACAACAATCCTCCTCTCTCAGCCTCCTGAGTGCTGGGATTAAAGGCGTGTGCCACCACACCCCGCTATATTTTTGCTAATATGCAAAAACCTTTTACGTGTTGAGAGCATCACTCGGATAGTACATGTTTCCTACCTCATTGTTCATTGTTCATGGTCCTTTGCTATAAAAGGGTTGCTTTTGCTTTTGCTATTTATATTTTATTTTTATAAACACTTGGCTCCCAAACTAGATTTTATATCAGAGTAATATGCTTTTCTATTGAATGTCCCTTCTTCCTCCTCTGTCTCCCAAATGAAAACAAAAATGCAGATTTAGATTAGCTGTACATTCTGATATTAAAAAGTGTTAAACACTACATGTAATAGGCTCATAAAGGAAAGCCCAGGATTCCTTCTCTAGATATCCTTAAAACAGCTCTTCTGGGATGGGGTTAAGGCTCAGTGGTTAAAGACAGTTACTTATAATGCCTACTGACCAGGGTTCAATTCTCCAGGACCCATGTGAAACCAAATGTACAAAGAGGCACATACATCCATATTCATTTTCAGTGGCAAGGGGCCCTGAAGCCCATACTTTCTCTTTCTCTTGTCTGTCTGTCTGTCTGTCTCTCTCAAGTAAATAATATAAATTTCTTTTTAAAAAGCTCTTTGTTTTTCCCTGGATTATGACTGCATTGCAACCGATTCAAATGGTAGTAAAAGTTAAAAACCAAATAGTAGTACTAAGAAAGAGATGTTTTCTTTTTGCTCCCACCTCACCGAGCACTCATATCCTTGATTATTTCCAGTCGATCTACTGAAGAAAATGACCGAGTGCTTCATTGATTACTGCCACTACATCATGTCACAATGTGAACGAAGCATGAAGCATCCCAGCCTGGTTTAGGGATTCAAGCTCAAATGAAAACAATCTTTGGGAAATATTTGTGGAGGATGGGATGTGTGTTTTGAGAAGAGGGAGAGGAAAGGGACACCCCCTAAGAGTTCTTCATAGCACAGGCATGACTGGAGACAGGAATAGGAGAGCTGTTTTGTAAGCAATGAACTTTGGTCCCAATGCAAGAAGCTATCGGGTTTAAGCAGCAGTAGATGAGAGTTGGAGAGGACTGTGGCAGCTATGAGCCAGGAGAGTGGAAGTTCTATGGAAATGGTACATATGCCCTGCCTTTATTTCAATATAACCTTATACCACGTGTGTGTGTGTGTGTGTGTGTGTGTGTGTGTGTGTGTGTGTGTGTGTGTGCAGCAACCTTTATCTGCGGTATCATATCCACCCTCAAATTTCATACTGTGAGGCTAAAGTTTTTTGGCAAGTCTACCAAGTATCCTCCCAAGAGGAAAAAAAAACTGGAAAGGGTTTGTGAATAATTTTATATTTAACCCAATGAAATGCCTAAATTTTCCCTTTACCAATGCCTCCAGCATACAATAAATATATTCAATGGGAGCCTTTTGGGGAGCCCAGGAAAACTGAAAGCAATCCAATTATTCTCAGCAATATGGAGAAGCCTTCAGAATATGGGTGTAGAAATGGGATGTTACTGGGTGTGTAGCTCAGTGGTAGAGCATTTGCCTGGTTTTCCTGAGACCTGGGGTCCATCGCAAAGGTTCCTAGGGGGTATTAACATTAGTTTAATTCGTTATGCTACAAATGATATCAATCTTAAACTCCAACAATGTTTCTTTTTTTCTGTGTGCCCTGTATGTTTCGTCCAGATATTTTCTTAACTTGCCTCTCTTTTAGTCTAAGCAAATTAATATTATATTTCCAGTGGCAGTTTTTAAAAAAGAACCCTCCCAACAATAAAAATCCCAGTTAATAATCCTTAAGGGTCCTATCCTTATTCTTCTAGATTACCAGAGCTAGTTTTGTTCTTGAGGCTGACAATATTATAAATTTTAAATTGTTCTAAAGAAAAAAAATCACTATGTCCTGCAGGGAGAGAAACAAATTCTGCTTTTCCATGAATACTTTTTTTTTTTCAATGCAGGGTCTCACTCTATCCCAGGCTGACCTGGAACTCACCCTGTAGCCCCAGATTGGTCTTGAACTCACAGCAATCCTCCTACCTCAGCCTCCCTAGTGCAGACATTAAAGGGGAGAGCTACCACACCTGGTCACAAATGCTACCCTTGTTATCACTGGTTCTACTTCAAAGACTTTATTATCCACAATTCTTTGTATTTTAAATTTCATAGAATAATGGTGTGTAGCAACAAGTATACAAAAATTTTAAAATGTTTTAAGTTAACATTAGTATTTAGGACAGTTTTTGAAGATTATTAGAGAGACAGCTAAGGAAATTGGTTTCTTAGGATAAGTGATTTATATAAGCAGGTTGGTGCAATGGTATAAGTTTTATTCAAAACACAAGTATGCTTGATATGTTTCTGTGTTAATAGAAAAAGTTTGGTTATAGAAAAATAACTGTATATTTCTGAAGCCCAGTGAAATAAATTTGATTAGTGTCTTCACATTAGTTCTTCATCTGGCAGCACACCTGCAATATTAAAATAAATCCAAATTGGTGTACTAGTATACTTACTTAAAACGATGAATTTCTTAGTATCATTACTTGAATGTTCATTTTTTCCCTTAACAGCCATCCCAAACTAAAAATTTATTATCAAATTTTGCATCTAAAAATGTTTTAGAAGGAGCAGTGAAGATTTATAAAGTTTAACAGTTATGATCATGTCTAGTTATTTACTGAAAGGAGCAATATAGAAAATGACTTTTATTATAGAATCAGTATGGTTCCTTGATTAAAGAGTTCTGGTCCCACTGTTGATAGAAGTGTAAAAGGAAATAACATTTTCAAAAACATCTTGACAATAAATTGTAAAGTTGGACATCCTCACTATCTTCTATCCAGCAATTTCACCCCCACATTTATACCCCAGAATTTTACACATTGGTACCATGAGGTAGTACAAAAAGCAAAAGGCACATAATAATTGTATACTCATATAAGGAAGATGAATACATTAATTATGAAATAGTCATACAATGGAAAGTTACATGTTTAAAATGATTGAATTACAGCTATATCTAATATTATAGGAAGTTGTAGAAATATAGTAATAAGTGGAAAAATATGTATTGGAAGACTATAATAAGTTATAATTATTTTTCAAGCTTAGGCTGACCTGGAATTCTCTATGTAGTCTCAGGATGGCCTTCAACTCATGGTGATCCTTCTACCTCTGCCTCCCAAGTGCTGGGATTAAAGGTGTGCACCACCATGATTGGCCTTGATTTTTTTGGTGTAAGATATAAATTTTTATGAAGTTCAAAACACAAGGAAAAAATCAAAATACAGGATGGCAGACATAACATGAGGGCCTTATCCAAAAAATTCAAGATACCTTGGGAGAAAAGTGGGAAGTGGGGCAGAGAAAAAACTTCTAGGTTGGCACAAGTCACAGGTCACTTTTTCAGTCAGGTCATGCATGGCTTTATGGGTGTAATATTCACAGTTGTTGGCTTCATAACAGAATATAACAGTACTTTTTTATATGTGTAATTTAATAGGTTATACATATATAGTAGAATATGAGAACTATGTCCTACTCAACACAAAGCACATAGCTGCATAAAAATTACAGGAAGCATTTACGACTGCAACTCAAATTAATATTTTGGAAGTTTAAATATGTGTAGAGAATTTCTAAATGTATAAAAAAGTCATCTGAAATTTCCATTTTTATCATCCAACATCCAGAGGCTCAGCTGACAAGTCACATTATTATAGTTTTATACGGGATTGGAAAAACAGAATCGATTAGGACATCATGGAACCTCTTCAAACTGGAGAATAGATTTATTGATTGCCACACTTTGGTTTCTTTTTTGTTTTGACACACATCTCATGTAGCCCAGGATGGCTTTGAATTCGCTATGTAGCTGAGGATGAACTTGAACTTCTGCTCTCTACCTCTGAGTTGCTGGGATTACAGTCATATCTTACCATGACTGGTTTTATGAGGTGCTTGGGATCGAACCAAGGGCTCTCTGCATGCTAGGCAAGCACTCTACCAATGAGTTACATCCACAGCTCCTTAAAGTTTCTTAAACAACAATGATTTTTTTCCTGAGAATAAATTATTTTTAAAAGCTTTCTTATTTATGTTCTCTATGTACTTGCAAGGTTGGCCCAAGTTGCTTAGTAGTAGAAAGTGGTATTTACCTGGGAGTTATTTTGTCACTATTCTTGTATCTCATGAAAACATAGGACTGCCATTAGCTCTGTGTTCATTACCAGGTTACTTAGAACAGTAAGTAATGTATTTGTATAATATACATTCTATGTTACCTTTTCTTTCCTATGAAATTCAGACAAAATTTCACTAAGCAATAGATCTTTTAGGTGTTTACTGTAAAGATGAACAATTTATGTGTGCATCAAGCAATGCTTATCTCCCAAAGGTTAAGATTAGAATTGTGGAATAAGAGTCATTTTTTTTAGATTTATGTAACAAAGATCCACTGAAATGTTATTAGAGATGTAAAATAATACTAATCATCTTGGCATCATTAGGCAACCAATGGATGTTACACTACTGCACTGGTGATCAGAATTGAGTGAATTTATTTGCTGTATTGTGACATTCATTTAATATCTCTGTGCTTCATTTTCTTCACACACACACACACACACACACACACACACACACACACACACACACACATATATATATATATATATATATATAGGTTCCTCTATCTTCCTCAGAAAATTTTCATGAGCATGAAAACAAATAGTTATTCATCAAAAATCTTTGTCATAAGCAAATGTTAGTTTGGCACTAGAAGAAAGTCCTGCAGACTGACTGACAGGCCTCTTGATCCCCACAATGAATACCCATAACCCCACTGAAGACCCTCAGCAGAATTAAGGTGTGGGAGAGGGGTGGTCTATGTGTGAAGCCATTTTATAAACAAATCAATAAATTAAAATTTTTCTTTAGCGCATTAAGTTTAAAATACAAAACAAGAAGCTTGGTTAGGCATTTAAACATTGCCAAGTAAGCTACAATGAATTTCTCAACAGAATTAAGAAAATATCTAGAGGGTCTACTTGAAAGTCTTTGATCGATTTTCACACAGATGCACTAGTTGGATATAAATGTCACAGTATATAACTACAGAATCTGAAGATAACCAGGTTTATTAAGTCATCAAGTTAAGCCTTGCTAATTAACTCCCAGAGAGGCCAGTATGGCAATCTTGCTTAGTTAGGTATGGTGGACATGAGACATGCAACTCCTGAGTGTGTGTTCTGTGGTCACAGGAATGTTGTGGACAGGCCTTTGGGGTTGGAAATTTTAAAAAAATTGGAGAGAAAGAGAGAGAGAGAGAGAGAGAGAGAGAGAGAGAGAGAGAGAGAGAGAGAGAGCGAGCGCCTGACTGGGACTCTTGTTTGCTGTAAAGATGCATGTACCAAATTGTGCATCTGGTTTGATGTGGGTACTGGGGAACTGAACTCCAGGCCATCAGGCTTTGCAAGCAAATGTCTTTAAGGGCTGAGCCGTCTCTCCAGCCTGGGTTTGGAATTTTATTGCTTCCCATTCCAGTGTCTAGTTCTGGGATCTGTATCAGTTTATCTACAAATTGCATTTACTATAGTGAAAGTTTTACATAATTCTGATTAATAATACACCCCAAAGTATGTTTCTTTTAAAAAAAACATTTTAGGGCTGGAAAGATGACTCAGTGCTTAAGGAGCTTGCCTATAAAGCAGAAGGACCTGAGTTAAATTCCCCAGCACCCACTTAAAGCCATATGCACAAGGTGGTACATGCAACTGGAGTTGTTTGCAGTGGCTGGAGGCTTTGGCATGTACATTCACTCTCTCTCTCAAATAAATAAATAAAATATATTAAAATATTTTATTTATTTATTTAATTTTATGAGAGAGAGAGAGAGAGAGAGAGAGAGAGAGAGAGAGAGAGAGAGAGAGAGAGAGAGAATGGGCACGCCAGGGCCTGTAGCACTGCAAATGAACTGTAGACACATGTGCCACCTCGTGCATCTGGTTTTACGAGGGTACTGGGGAACCTAACTCTGCTTGGCAGGCAAACACCTTAACCACTAAGGCATCTCATCTCCCCAGCCCCCAAAAGTGTTTTTCTAATTTACAATAAGAAATAGTTAACTTGTCTTCATAACAGTGTCTAATGCACTACTTTTCATTAGTTCCTAAAGGCTTTTGGATTACCTGATTTTGAAACTTCCTCATTATTAAGCAAAATGATTTATTTCGAACCTTTATTGTGTCAGGCGGAAAATATTAAAATCCAGATTCGTTAAGCAGGCAAAAGCCTCTTAACCGCTGAGCCATCTCTCCAGCCCTAAAGAATTTTTTAAAGTAACTGTTTAGGTAAAAAGAGGAGAAATGATAGTTTATTTGAAGAGATAAATGCAATAGAAGTAGGCCTAGGATAGAAAAAGAATGTTGGACTAGATCTGGAATAGTGGAGGGAAAGTCACTTGGTTTCCGGTTT
>PVHP010047910.1:0-12737 GCA_004024765.1 Zapus hudsonius | reverse complement strand
ATCAACTCACATACATGCCAGACTCCCTGACACAACCTCTACACACACATCATCTCATTCAATCCTCTGCCAATCATCCATTTCTATCCCATTTTGCTGGTGAAAGTTTGAGAGGTTAAGCAATTTACTTAGATCACAAAACCTCTGAATATTAGATCCAGGGAATATGACTCAAAACCCTATACCATAGTAACACCCTATTTATAGTATAAGTCCAATACAGCTTTCATTTTTTTAAGTAAAAATAGATATATCCCTTTATCTGAAAGTAAAGTGTCACCGATCCATATAGTCTAATGAGAGAGGAACCAAGAGTGGGTACATGAGGTTAGAAAAATGTCTGTATCCCAAACTCACCATTCACTTTACTCTCTGTAGATAACTTTGGTCACAATGAAAGCAAAGGCAAGGACCCACTGGTGAGGATGAAAATCCAAGAATCCCACGTAAGGACCAGATCACCAGCATCCCCTGCACTCTAACACCAGGACTATCCATCCGCAGGTTGGGAGTTAAACCAGCAAGCACTTTAAAAGCTGAGCGAAAGAGAGAACTAAAATTACAACTGCCAGAAAACTGGGCCAGGGGAAATGTCAACTTTTTGTTTTGTTTTAGATAGAGTCTCCCTATGTAGCCATAGCAGGCCTGACTTCCTATGTGGACCAGGCTTGCCTAGAACACATGCAGCAATCCTGCTTGCATCCCACGTGTTGGGATTATAAGAATACACCACTATTCCTAGCTATGTGTGTGCATATATATATGTATGCATGTATATATAATTTTATTTACAAAACTTCTACTAGAGAGTATGGTATTTAATAGTTTATGCTGGGGACAGCCTTGTCACAACTTTCTAAATGCAGCCCATCTGTGAGTAGCAGCCCTGGATCACGTAAGTACAGGTGACGGACAGGTTGACCACCGTGGGGGCCATGTTGGAAGTAGCCTGCCCACAAGGACCTTCGCTATGAAAACAGAGGTTTCTGCACACCCCTCATGCTAAAACCAGCCTGCAACTAAACAGCCCCGCCAACGGTGACAGTTAACTTGGCTCCCCTTCGGGGGTCAGTGGCTGATACAAACCATTCAGCAAAGGGAGCGCATGGGAAATCCCATCAGTGAGAATAACAGAAGCCTTGTGTCAACTTTGAGTGCATTTATGGACCCTGATTCTTCACCCTTTCAAAAATTCCTCGAAGAAAAAGGTTTCAAGTGACTCATTTTGTATGTTTTCCAATCCCGGGTCTAGTGGCTGCTCTGGAATCATGACCTCCACCTGAGCAGCCCTTTGCAAGCAGAGCTCAGAGCCGTGGATTTGTCTTTGTGCTGACAGCACGTTACATTGCCCACCTTGACGGAAAACCTGTCCTGTCCCTGGTGTCCCTCTGAAATATTGTGGCTGAAAAGCCTGACTTTTTTTTTTTTTGCCATGGAACAGTGAACATTCACACAATCATTAAAATCACATCTACCTCCATATTTTCTCTCCTTCTCAGTTTTAATACATTTTTATAATTGCATTGAAGATATTCTAACCCTGTTTTTAGTGCAAAGATAAAATTTACGAACCGTGACAAACGTATCGTCTCAGAGCCAGCCCGAAGGATAGCAATGTGTGTGGCGAGACCAAGTACTGGCTCAACTTCTGCTCATGTGAATGGGGTGGGAGACAGAAAAGCATCATTAGAACCCCAATCTTTCAATTCCAGATTTGGGGAGTCATCCCTAACTCATCCCTGGGATTTGGGATGCTTTCATAGAAAAGAATTCATTTGAACATTTTTCTCTAGAGCTCTATGATTGATCTATCAGGACAACATTGCATTTTTATGTCATTTTTAATTGTTGAGTGTAACTGAGGCAGCTTCCATCAAAATAGCCAAAGACATCCGGTTAGATTCCTCCCTGGCCTCATCCACTTCCTTCTCTGTCCTTTCCCGGACTTTGAGTGTGTGCTTTCGGAAGACATAGAGGGAAGGGGCAGGAAGGATGGTAAAACGTTAGAAAAAGTGGGGTCCGCAGTTCAGTAGAGCCACCAGGGAGCTAGATGACCTTGGACTCGTCGCTCAGCTTCATGGGCCTTCCTTAGTCCACGTCTCCATATGAAAGGATTTGGAATGGATTTTTGATCTCTCAGATGAGATATAACAAAGGTATTATTAAGAACAAAATGCCTCCAGCTTGCTGACTGGTGAGAATATCGTTTTTCACAAGAAAATCGTCAAAGTTGATGAGTTCTTAAAATTCCTGTAATCACTGTTGTTTGAACATGTGCTTATGAACCCAGATGGAAAACAGGAAATTTTTAAACAGCGATCTGTGTAAGCATGTACGCTGGGGATTTTCATGGCTCCTTTCTGAGTCTACCCTGGCCATGAACTCAACACTGAAAAGAGGAGACTAACTCCAGATAAACTTCTCTGCCTTGCCTCCCTTTTTCTTTAGAAAGGGAGAGTTTTAAATATTTCCTAACTTTACATAATAGCCTTGCATAAGACACCCATGCTGGGAACCATAATGAAGTGAAGGTAATCTACACAATTTAAAAACACTTATTGTGACAAAATGGATTGACGAGGTAGAGACCATACAAGCACATATAAATGAAATGCATCCCACCGGAAAAGCATTTTGCTCACACTGTCATTTACAGGCTCCTGAATTAATAGACCAAGAAAGGCACCACCGGCCCCAACAAAATGCTGTAAAACCACTGGCAGCTAGTGGTGTCTCCAACTTTAATTCCCCTGGGGAGAAAAGGACACTGCCTAATCTGTATTCAGTCCTGACATTGGCCGCATCTGATATGGAACATTAGCTTCTAAGTCTCTCAATAGACTAGTGTCCTTCAGTTTATATTACTTTATGTTAATAGTAGAAAAATTACACACAACATCATTTATCATTGTTATACTCTGCTATACATACCATAGCTTATTGTAATATATTTATTTACCCCTGAGACAGGGAGAAATTAAAAATATATATGTTTCAAGAAAAACCTATAGGGAAAGAATCACTGTAAATCTCTTTAAAATACACACATACACACAATCCCTGGGGGTGGGGGAGCCTATTGTACAGCTAAACTCGTGAATGATAAGCTGTTTCTGCCTAAGGACACAAGTACAGGCTGTACAATAATTCCTAGGGCATGAGGATATAACAAAAAGCTGCATAATAATAATAATATATCTTTTGTTCCCTCATCTCTCCACTTCTTTCATTTGTCAATTATATCCTTGGGTCCCCCTGATTCAGTTATTAGCTTTTTTTAACATTTGACCTCTAGCTTGGAGAGACAAGATTTTATAAATATATATATATATATATATATATATATATATATATATATATATATATATATATATACATATATATATATGTATGTATATATATATATTTTTTCCTTTTGAAAAACACTGTCAATCTGAGCCTGACTTCTATTCTTTTTGCCCCAGATTTCCATAAGTAGAGAGTGCAAGCTCAGTTTGGGTTAAAAACATGGACTTTACTGCACATAAAGCCTCATTTCTACATATTGGTCTAACATCATGGAGACAGAAGTGCAGGATTATGGGAATACCAACTTTGGATCAAGACTTTGTGTACATATCTGGGTTCAGTCCTTCATTCCATAAGCAAGGCACCCCATCTGTCTGTGTCTCAGCTTCTGCTCAGCATCCTCACATCTCTGGCGGACTTTTGGACTGAAGATGTGTCTGTGATGCTATTTTCTCCTTAAGTCCCATGAGGCCAGTCTGACAAACTTTCCCATGATCAGATGTGCAGACAGAAGCTCTGCGACACTGACATGACTGAGAGTCATGAAGAGGGATGGCACCTCTGCCCCCTTGCCACAAACCCCTGACCTGGCCCCACACTGCCTGCAGAAATCTCTACAATGAGGATCTGTGATAGACATTCGATGAGCTGCTTAAACAACTGGACCTTGTTAAGGTTGCTTCTTTATATCTAATTTTTGTTTATTTACTTTTACTACTTTGACACTTCACAAATGCACACTTAAGTAATGCAATGGGTATTTAGACAATATTGTGTAATTGTGCTCTTATTTTGATCAGAAGTGACTGTCTTGGGACAGCTTTTTTTTTTAAGCAGGTATGTTTGTTTAAGAAGGAACTCTCACAGATTATGTCATTTCAGCCACACTGAATGACATGAGCAGACCAGATATAACTGAGCAAATTTTATTGATAAGGAAATTTGGTATCAAAAATACTAAGCAGCCAGGCATGCATGGTGGCACACACCTTTAATCCCAGCACTTGGGAGGCAGAGGTTAGGAGGATCACTGTGAGTTTGAGCCTGAGACTACATAATGAATAACACCTCTCCTCAAGATCATAGGTAGGTATAGAGTATTGTGCCTCAGTTTTCTTGCTATGAAAGAAAATATCTATAACATACAAATGACATCATGCCTGCATATGCCATAGCACAATATCTGGCACCTTTTGAGGACCTGACAAATTCAAGCAATCACTATTGTCATTATCAACATCATTACAGCACCATCACCATCAACAGCACCACCTTCCAAACATGCCTTGCATTACCACCAGTAGGCCGCAGAAACTGCTAGCTCAAAGGTCAGCCTGAAGACACTAATTCTCATTATTGGCAATCTTCTCAAAATGTTTGTAAGGTAATATTAAGATTAATTTACTGGGCTGGAGAGATTGCTCGGTGGTTATGGCACTTGTCTGCAAAGCCTAAAGACCTGGGTTCGATTCCCCAGTATCACGTATAGCTGGATGCACAAAATGGTGCATGTATCTGGAGTTCATTTGCAGTGGGTAGAGGCCCTGGCACACTCAATCCAATCTCTCTCTCTCTCTCTCTCTCTCTCTCTCTCTCTCTCTCTCTCTCTCTCTCTCTCTCTCTCTCTCTCTCCCTCCCTCCCTCCCTCCCTCCCTCCTCCTTGAAAATAAATAAAAAATTCCCCTGGCCTATCATGTAGGGTCCAAATGAAGCCTATGAGATAGTGATGAGATAAAACAGGGGACCAATCGCCACAGCAAGTCAGATAACCCACGAAAGGTCAATGGAGACAGACACCAACGATTTCCAACACAACCCAAAGCAGAAGTCCAGAGACACTTAAGATTAACAATAAAGCAGACTTAAAACTCACCCACCATGACTCAGGGAACTGAGCAGAAGAGGGGGTGGAAAGAATGTAAGAGCCATGGTGGGGGAGAATATCCAGAGACATCACCTCCCTCAGCAACAACATACAAAGGGAGGGGGGAAACTGGCTATCTCTTGTGCCTGCTACCCCATGGATTGATCCAGTATGCACAGCAAGGAGGGTCCCCAATGACCCAAACCATGAACTACAGCAAGCCTTTCCTCGCTTCAAGTTGATTCCTGCTGGGCCCTGACAAGATGGCAGGGAAGGAGCTCTCTGGGTCCTCCTTCCTAAGGGTCCTGATCCTTCATGAGGGCTCTGCCCCCAATATCCTGTCACTTTCCCAGAGTACTCACCTCTTGTTAAATGATTTTTGAGGAGAAACAGGCATTCATACCACAGGAGGATTTAAATTTAGGCCCTTGTCACTCAATGACCCGAGTCATTGAGACCTTTGCTGTATGGGCCTCACTGGATCTCTACTTGTGCCAGGTCCTCTTCCATATCAGAAATGCTATTGTTTCTGCCCTGGATTCTTCTTGGAACTTTCTAGGCATTGTTTACCTCACTGAAGGGAACAATATTTGTAACATTTCTGAATGAAATCATAAGTCATTTCCATAATGGCTGAAGAGCCTGAAAAAAAAATAATTTTTTCTGTGTGCTGTGACCGCACTGCATAATATTTAAACAATGAAGGTAACCTCTCATGTGCTACGGCTGTGTTTTATGCTAATATCCAGAATCATTTAATCATTATGGGCTAATGACCTGAAAAATTTCATTTTAAAAATGAAGTCATATCTGGGCCTCAGGAAGGCAAAATTGGATAAAAAATGAGGAAAGCGAATGTTCAATTTGTATTCTTGAGTGGAAGGCAGCCGGAGCCTGCACTGGACCACACCATACTAGAATAATAAAAGGATGCAGGAGTTTGAATTGGAAGCATCTTATAGGACTTAGTGGTGTCACTTGAATCCTGTTAAGGAGATCTTTGTTACAGCATCCTGCCTGAACAGAGTTGGATCTGTGTCCTTCTTGCTGCTTACACATTCCTGCATCCACCCAGTATGGGTTCTGTTATCCATAGACCTCAGCTTCCCTGTGGGCCATCATAGCTGATGATCCTGGTGTTGCGGTCAGCTTTCTAGCTGCTGCACAGAAAGAACCCAAGCAAAAGCGGCTTGTGGAGGAATGGGTTTATTTGGCTTATGGACTCAAGGGGAGACTCCATCATGGCAGGGAAAATGATGGCATGAGCAGAGGGGTGGACATCACCTCTGCCACAGCACTGCAAACAATGGCAGGAAGGTGTGCCAAACACTGGCAAGGGGAAGCTGGCTTACAACCCCCATAAGCCTGCCCCCAACAACACAGCTCCAGCGAGGTTGTATAACCCAAACTGCCATAAGCTGAGGATCGATC
Source organism: Zapus hudsonius (assembly GCA_004024765.1). Lineage (NCBI taxonomy): Eukaryota > Metazoa > Chordata > Mammalia > Rodentia > Dipodidae > Zapus > Zapus hudsonius. The sequence goes on along the minus strand of PVHP010047910.1, from coordinate 6,154 downwards.
AATCAGAACACATTCATTAGTTTGTGGGGGATACCTGGATCACACCATGACACCTGGTATGTGACCTGGCCCCTTGGGCTTCCCCATCCATGACCTCCTCAGAAATGGGTGCCAGGCCATCCTCAGCCATCTCATCTTTGACCAAATCTTATCTTCAATTTCTATTGGGAGGTGCTTCACAGGTGTGTACTGTAAACTCTGTCTGTTATCTACCCAAAAGCTATCTACCTTGTTGCTACTCATCCTTTACTCACACTGGAACCCAGCTTCTTTGACCTTCACATGTGGACTGAAAACCAGTGGCCCTCCAAGAATTCATCAAGTCTTAAGTACCAGATTGGGACTGCTGAGGCCTCCCCTATGGACTGAGAAGCTATCAGATTCTCAGCCTCTCCAAACATGCAGACAGCCATTGTTGGACTACCCAGCCCATATTGTGTAAGCCAGTCTAATAAATCTTCTCTGTAATATCTATTCATTCTATGTGTTCTGTTCCTCCAAAGAATCCTGACTAATACGGATGGAGAGCCAGTCCAGAGCTTTATAGGATCCTGCCTATGTTTCTACCCTTACCATGAAAAGGACACACCCAGGCTCACCTAACCAAACACAGCCAAGATCAGTCACCCACGAGCCAATTCCTACATCTGTGAACAAGATGACCAAGCAGTTCAGTAGAGCTCAATATGCTTGGTGAGCATAGAGCCTTTGTTGTTACCTGCTTCTGAAGCTTTATGGCAGTGTATAATGCAGTATAGTGTGGCACCTGCTCACTGCTATAGGCACTAGTAGCTCTGGCAAACAAGGTAAGGAAGAGCCTGCTGTGGGCAAAAACTCCCTCCCTCAGAGAAATGGCACTCACCTGAAAAACACAAAGCAAGGCTCTAGAGAATGGCAGGTCCTCAGCCCCAGAGCCTTGACAGTACTCAGTCACTAAATCAGCCAGGCAACTACCTCTTCCAAATTATATGAGAGAAACCATGTGTCCATTGCTCACGCTTCTAATAAATAAGTCCAAAACCCTTTTCAGACATGACTCTACAATAGCCAAGATGTCACCAGACATGTAGAAAACCCCAATGCTTGGTCGAGGGATGATAAAGTGGTGGACATGGTTAGTGTGAGTACATGAAGATGTTCCCTCCTGACACCATGCACAGGCATACAATGAGCCAGAGTCCAGCTGGTGGTCACTGGTGGTCATGGAAGCCCTGAGGATGTTACTTTTCCTATGACCACACACCTTCATCTTCCCTGTTCCATCTTGTAGAGGTCCAGGGACCCGTCTGAGGGACCGGCTGATGATCAGTGATGAATTTTTTTTTCTGATACTTATTTGTATCCTGAAGCATTGCTTTGATTTTCTAGAAAAATCTGTAGTTGTGTTTCATGTCTAAGGCATGAGGGGAAAGGAATTGAAATCCATCTTCTGGAGAGAAAAGGGAATTCATCTCTTCAGCTTTTAGTCATTTTCTCTGTGTACAAGATGGCCACCCACTACAGCAGACATTTATCTCTCTGGACGGAATTCCTAAGAGTGTGCATAGAACATTTGGCAGATGCAAGGTCACTGCATGTGGATTAAAAACCAATCATCATCAAGTCACAAAAGAATGTGGTTTTAGTTACTGAGTGCTCCCCACGGGCTTGGGTTATGGATAATCTTTAATCCTTTCAAGAGTCCAGAAAAATAAGAACAACTATTGTTACCATTTTATCAGCAGAGAAACTGGAGATTGAAGATGAAGTAATTTACCCAAAGTCAGCTATGTGATAGAACGGGTGTCTGAGTCCAGGTCTCTCTGATTTGGGAGCCCAAGATCTAAGCCACCTTACTCTTGGAGCAGATGAACGAGTGGTCAGGGGAATTAGCAAAAACATGTTCACTGAAGCCTCAGGAAAGAAACAGGAAGTGGAGCTGATCCTTCCAGGCATGGGTCTGAAGAGCTGGAGCTGGCTCACCCAGAGGCTGCCTTCCCTTCCCAGGGGTTGTGCAAGCCAGTTGTTAAACAAGGCATGGTTCAAGTAAAATTCTGTTGATCCTAAAATACATGTAGAAATGCAGGGACCCATAAAATCCAAAGTGAGGAATAAAGTCCAAGGACTTTTACTTCCCAACTGCAAAGGTCACTACAAAGTGACAGGAATCAAAACTGTACGCAACTGGAATAAGAACAGACACAAAGATCAATGGAATAGAACCAAGAGTCTTAAAATAAACCTTTATATTTATGGGAAATTGATCTTTGATGAGGTTACAAATATCACATAAAAGAATAGTCTCTTTAATAAAGGGTGCTGGGACAATTGGATTTTCACATGCAGAAATAATAAAGTTGAACAGCTTCTTCACATCATAGGCAAACACTAATTCAAAATAGATCAGCAACTTAAAGGTGAAGGATAAAATTATAAATCTCTCAGAAGAAAACTCAAGGGTAAATCCTTTATGACCCTGAACTTGGTCATGGCTTTTTAGATCCAGTACAAAAAAATGAGCAACAAAAGAAAAAGTAATAGGTAATGAACTTTGTTCCCCCAAAAGAACTATAAATAGTATTAAAAGACAGCCTACAGAGTAGGAGAAAATATTTATAAAACATACAGCAAGTATATAAGGGTCTAGTGTCCAAAATAATTCAAACAAATGTTATAACTCAGTAACAAGTGACAAAAAGCCCAATTAAAATAGGACACAAAGAACTCGAATCGATTGTTACAATGGAGATACAAAATGTACCGCAACCACTCTGCTGTAAAGTGTTCTTAAAACCAACACACACATGCTCCACTAAAATCTCAGAGACAGAAACAGAAAGTGGGCCCCGTCCTGCAAGGAACAGTATAACCAATAACTACATTAAAAAAAATGTTCAACTTCATTAATCACTAGGGAAATACAAATCAAAATCATAATGAGATAACTGCTAAATAATTAGGAGGGCAATCATTTTAAAAACACAAAAAATACAAGTATTGGCAAGGATGTAAAAAGATTAGAACCCTCACACATTATATAAATGGGAATAAAAATGGTGTAGCCAATTTGGAAGTCCATCTGATAACTTCCCACAAAGTTATATATAGTTACCATATGACTTAGCAATTTCCTTCCAAAGTATGTACTCAAGGGAATAGAAAACAGGTGTTCCCCAAAAGAACCAGTTCACAAACAATCCCAGTAGCATAATTCACAATGGCCCCAAAGCAAAAAAAACTCAGAACCCATTAACAGGTGACTGGAAAAAGAAACTATGGTACAAAGTCAACATTATCCACTCAGAAAAAAACAACTCAGCAATGATGCGTTCTCCACCTGAACGTATCTTGAAAACACAATGCCAAGTGCGAGTGGACAGAGGCTCGTCTCTGTGGTAATGAAACTGTTCTGCAATTAGGGTTGATTGTGGCACAATGCTGTGAATGTACAAAAAGTCACTGGATGTTATATTTTATTAGGTGAAATGGTGACTATTATGCCGACAAATGCTTCATCCCAGCAAAAATATGTTAGAGAAGTCCCTGACATGCAGGAAAACACTGTATAGCTTCTAGCTATTTACAAGGACCAACTGTAAAGATGGGAGAGATTGGCAGCTATGAGTTTACTGTATGGAAGACAAGGTATAAAATTAGACTTTGAAAATGGCACACCCCTGCTTGAACTGTTCACTTTACATGGGCTAGTGTCAGGCGTGTGAATTACAACTCAATGAAACTACTGAAAGAAATAATGATATCGTGGAATCTAACAGATTTTACTACTAATCAGAGTGTTCAAAACACAAGACTTCAGTGATTTTATGACATTTTGCTACTATCGGTGGATGCAGAAAATACCATGTAAAGCCAGCTATCTCTTCCTGAGCCACATTCAGTAGCTTCACACTGACCACTTAAAGAGGCCACAGTACAGTGTCCATGACATGGACACAGCAGGCATATTCTCTACAGATCAGGGGATGACATAGTCTTATAGATTGTCCAGACTTACGGAAATGATGTAGAAAGTGTAATTAACAAAGATAAAAGGTATGCCATCTTTATAAATGCTATATTATGAACAGCTCAAAGAACTGGAGAAATGTTCTTCAAGTATTGGGAAACTATGAGGCAGTTCAGCAATGTCACGCCCGTCATGGGTAACTGAAGGTCCCAAGTTGCATCTCAGCAGTTACGCTATTGCCTTACTGGTTAAGGCAGAGGAAAACATCAACCAATATTTATTTTGAAGACACTCATCCCAATCACAGACTCAACAATGGTATGACATGGGTATGACCAAAAAAAAAAATCATCAAAAGCTTTTGGTGAAAATTGTCATTGTTGAATTTACAAGAATATTTATTAGTATTTGTGAATTGTAGGCTCTCTGTACTTCAGAGCTGTGGTTTGTAAGAATCTTGTGTTTGTGTACACATAATACAGATGTATTTTCCCCCCAGTGATCCAGTTAAATATTTGCCAGAGGGGCCAACAAGATTTCTCAGTGGTTAAGGCACTTGCCTGACAAACCTAATGACCCAGATTCAATTCCCAGGACCTATATAAAACCCAATGCACAAAATGATGCATGCATCTGGAGTTCATTTGCACTGGCTGGAGGCCCTGGCACACCCATCTCTTTGCTTGTTTCTCCTCTCTCTCTCTCTCTCTCTCTCTCTCTCTCTCTCTCTCTCTCTCCTTACAAACAAACATGCATAAATATTTACCAGCAAATCATTGGGACCATGTGTCCTTACTAAGTAAGACCATCACCTTGTACTCCTAGAAAAAGCCTGAACTGTTTCTCTCCTAGCACTTGCTGCTCAAAGAACCCCAAAGCAAGGTGCTTATAGCTGCTGTGGAGAAGTGAGAATCTCTGCAGCCAGAGGTGGCACCTGCCCCTGGATGGGAGGAGCAGTGAGAATTGCCAGGCTTCTTCGCTGGGAGCGCCTGCTGGTAAAGACACTTCATCTTACTTTGCCTAATTCGCAGACAGCCAGTCACACTTGGTTATTGTTTTTAGTTTTACATACTAGTATTGAATTATTTTTATGGATGTTATTTCTCAATTAGTGTGCTCCCTAGAGACAGCGCATGCCTCTAGAATTCAACTTCTCTCTGCCTCTAATCACTGTTGCTACCCAGACTACCTGGGATTTGGCTTAGGATCCAGACTGTCCCCTGGCCCCTCTGACCGGCTGCAAAAAGGACACCTGGCCCGTTCTCCTGGTCTTGAAGACTTTGTGTATGGCTTTAGGTTTATCAGGTACTGCTTGGACTCCAGAGAAACCATAGGAACTGCCAGCCATAAGTATCCGTAGGGCTCACAGACGTGAGTGCTTAAGACAGAGGTCAAGGGTTGACCTCGAAGACACAGGAGTCTGACAGAGTTCAAGTATCTCATTTCCAGAGTGTTCATCATAAATCCCTCAGCTAGAAGCAGCTACAACCCTAACAGTGGACTGAGAACCTGAAAATGTTGGGATCTGGGAAGTGTAAGTAGTGTTCATTTAATCCTTGCAAATGCTCTCTGAAGAAGTTACTGTTACTTATTCCCACTTTGCAGATGAGGAGATTGAGGCTCAGAGAGATGAAATAATTTGCCCAAGTTCACATGGCTGGAAGCCCGTATCCAGGCTGTACCCTCATCCACCATAGGACTTCTCCACTCACTCACTCACTGTTGCTTGGGGCTCTGGGATGGGCAACGCCATGTCCAGTCACAGATTTTACTTTCTTTAGAATTACTTTTGATTTCTTTTCATTTTTGGATGTGTGTGTGTGCCTGCTTGTGTACGAGTGTTCATATATGTATGGGTGAACACTGTGGGTGGGTGTGCATGCATGTGGAGACCAGGGGTTGATTTGGGTGTCTTCCTTAGTCATTCCCCACCATTTTTTCTTTTTAATAAATATTTTTTATTTATTTGAGAGAGAGAGAGAGAGAGAGAGAGAGAGAGAGAGAGACCAAGAGAAAGAGGCAGACACAGACAGTAAGTATGGGTGCACCAGGGTCCCTGTCACTGTAAATGAAATGCATGCACCACTTTGTGCATCTAGCTTTATGTGGGTACTGGGGAATCAAATCTGGGCCTGAGACTTGGCAAGCAAGCGTCTTTAACTTCTGAGCCATCTCTCCAGCCCCCCCCCCACTTTTTTTCTTTCTTGG
>PVHP010047909.1:0-12721 GCA_004024765.1 Zapus hudsonius | reverse complement strand
TTGGCTCAGACATTAGCTTTTGTAGCTTTTTACGAATATCAGGCATAGACTGGGTTAAGAATTTATCTTTAAGAAGGATTTCTTCCTCCAGAGTATCTGGAGTTATGTTAGTATGCCTTCTAATTGCCTCTCTTAGTCTCTGGAGGAAGGCAATTGGTAATTCCTTCTCCTCTTGCATTATTGTGGATAATACATTATAGTTCAAAGGCTTTATATGCCTTTGGGGGGGCTCATAGTCCTCAGAGTGAGGATCCTCAAAGTCAGCTGGTGGGGGAAGCTCTAGGCTAGGTTCCTTAAGTTCTGAAATCTCCTTGGAAGGCTTAGAGGTCAGCTTCTATAGGAGCTGGGGTGCTAGGAGCAGTGGGGATACCCATAGCAGCTGGGGTGATCAGGCCCAACTGGTAGTTAGTAACCCACTCAGGATGTTCGTGGCCAAGCCTTCTTACAATAGAAAATTAAAGCTTTTTTTTCCTAAAGCTCAACGGGTCTAGGTTGGCCCAATTCTCAAGTATGGAAGTCAGAGGAGATTTAGGGTTTGCTTTGGAGGCCAAATGTCCCATTTGAAACGACAATGGAGAAAGGAAGCAGAAGATTCTTGAATCAGAATCATGCCTGATTCATAATTCTCATCTTCGCTGAAAGGAGGGGTCATCTCCTTTGAAAACCGATTCTGGGACCAGAAATTTGGGTGTCCTCTGTACAGGAGCCTGGGTCCCAAATTTCGAGTTAGTCCCAAATCTAAGAAGACACACAGTGCACTCTATGTGTTTTCTTGAAGCAAGGGGGAGTCCCCTTCAGGAATTCCATGCTATCCCTAAGAGGCTAGCCCCCAAGCCTGACTTCTCCAGATCTCCCCAGCCTGGGTCTCATATCACAGTATATGAGCGCACCCGAGGCATTGACTAGGCTTATAAGTGTAGAGACTGTGCATACTCTTGTCTTAGCTCACCTAATCGCTCGGCTGGGGGAGTGGTGATTTGGGGCCTCGTTCCCATTTTCCCACTCGGAGGGAGTCTGGTATGCAGGTCCTATAACTACATCTGTTTCAGGGTGGCCTTTGGGACTATGGCTCTGTTGCTTTTCTTTTCTTAAGGAAACCTATATCTATTATCTTAAGCCTAGGCATGCAAGGCATGGTTAACACTTTCTGTCTCAAAATACCATCTATTAGAATTAAGAATATTACACCCAGTATATTTTATTACTCACTAGATTTTCTTATAAAGGGAATTGAGTCCATTTTTTTTCTTTGCATCTTTCTCATCATCTTCTCTTATCACTTACTCATTACATTCTATCATCCTTTCAAGGTCCTTCTGCAATCCTTACTATATTTCTCTCAGTTCCTGAGAGAAATCCCTCCTAAAGAATACCCTTACTTAGTACCTTCTAAGAATACCATTCCATATATCTTTCATTAAAGTTTCACTCAAAGTCCTTCATTAAACACACCATACCATATCTACCATTCACAATTCCCATTTATAAAATTATGTACGACCTTGCAACAGTTTAAAATAGGAAGCAATTATAAGGAAGAAGGGAAAGAAAAGTCTTTGGTATTCCTATTGCACCAAAAACCTTCTTTGGGATTCAGGGATCCTGGGGAAAATATAGTCAAGCACGTTAGAATTTAATGTCACACATTGAGGAAGTTATGCATCAAAAGCTGGAGTGAAGCCATTTCTCTGAGTAAGGAATAAGATTGGTCAATTAGAAGCATTGTGTAGAAGAATCCACGTGTGACCCCAGCACACAGTGGTGGAGATAGGAGGATTCCTGAGGCTTTCTGGACAGCTGGTCTACCCTAATTTGTGATCTCCAGGCCAGTGAGAGACTTTGTCTGGAAAAGAAGTAGATGGCATTCGTGTGGATGATACAGGGTTGTCCACAAGCACATGCATGTCCACCCTTGCATCTGCACGTGCGTGCACATACACATATGCCCACCATGCATGAGTACATAGACACATACATATATACACCACTCATTTGCTCTTTTTTTTTCTCTCTCTCTCTCTCTCTTTCTCTCTCCATAAGTGTGGGGTGGGGCTTTGATGCTGGGGAGTCACAGCAGTTACACAGCTGGATAGGAGATGCAAAAATGTGCCCAGTGTAAGAGATGAGGCACACCAGATCTACCATGGAGGATCCATATGGAACCCTGAAGAGAATGGTGGGATAAATAAGAGACTTATAACCACAGCCAGTCAGTCAACACAGGATAAGCCAGCAAGACAGACACCAACAATCTTCAACACAACCTAAAGCAGAAGTACAGAGACCCCTAAGACCTCAACAAAAAAGCAGCCTTAATACTCACCCACCATGACTCAGGGAACTGAACGGAAGAGGGGGCAGAAAGATTGTAAGAGCCATGGTGGAGGAAAATATCCAGAGACATTGCCCACCTCAGTAATGTTGAGGTCCAAAGTCGAGCACTCCTCACAGAACAGAAGACATTCACGATAATGCAAGTCACACAGTGAGGTTTTTATTATTCAGCATGTTGAGGTCTGGGATTAGGCTCAAAAGTTTAACTTCTGTCCCAGGACCCCCTTCTGCCTTCTTCACTAGGTTTTATAGGTTTGAGTTTTCAGGCATATGACATTTCATAGTTATCTATTAATTTATGGCATACAGTTGGCTGTTTGAGGTTACACACATGGGAACTTCACAGTTCTCTACAATCTCTACTAAACAGTTATCCACTATCTTTTCTAAACAGTTACCTGCTATTTTTTATGGCCCACAGGTGGCTCATGGCCTTTTAACCCACATCCTGGCCACATCTAAGTGGTCATTCTAATCTCATGGCAACCATCTGGTTGTTTATTTACAGACATTCCTTTAAACTCAGACCTTCTTTACCAGTGATTTTTTTTTTCCTCCTGAGAAGGGAGTAGGGGCTTTTCGTCCATCTGTTCCTTTGATGTTGAAGCTAACTAAGGAGGTGAATTGCCTGCCCCCAACAGTAACATCACACTAAGGCAGGTGGAACTGGGCTGACTCCTAGGCTATCCATAATCCCATACCCCATGGACTGATCCAGACTACCCCTGGAGGAGGATATCCAGCTCATTGGGGATAGGAAAAAGGGGCACTGGGGAACTGGGAATAATAACTCATTATTGGTTCATTAAATGTATCTCATTATGGATAATTAAAAAAATGTGCCCAGTGGGGATAATGCTCAAAATCCTGAAGTTTTTACAAAACCAAGAAAGTGCAACAATACTAAGAACCCCCAGTCTAGTGCTGGTTGTCCTCCTGGTCCTCTGGGATGGAAGATGAGCATAAACAGGTGATGCTTGTCCAGTGGAGAAGTTTTTTTAAATTTAATTTTATATAAATTATAACAGGTTATACTATTTTATCGTCTTTCCCTGGCTTCCACTTCCTGGGAGCCTTCCTCAGTGGGGTTGTGGTAGTCACTCTGTGGTGATGGAGTCCTCAGTCAGTCCCTGTGAGGTAACCAAGGAACTGTGATTCAGATTATTCCTACCCACTCGGTGGCTCTTACAATCTTTCCACCCCTTCTTCTGCAATGGTCCCTGAGCCATGGTCAGCCTGTGGGCTGTCTAATGCAGTGTTGAGTTCTCTGTAGCTTCTGAATTTCTGCTGTGTTAGGTTTTGTTTGATCACCGTAACTGTCACTGTCGCCCTGGAAGTAGTTGTCAGGCTAGCAGTAAGAGCAGCAGTCATGTCATCACTTCCACTGCAAGTTCTCTGGACCCTGGCAGATGTGGGAGGGGAGGCACATCTCATGGTGGGCAGTCAGCATCTTCTTGTCTTATTGATGGTTCTTGGTTTTCCTCCGTTTCCTCTGTCATCGCTGGTTAGCTCCCACCCAGAGAAAAGTTTTAATAGCACTTGTGAGCTGAAAATGCTGAAAAGGGCCATCTGCATGCCAGGTCAATGAGCAAGCAGGGCTCTGGAACTTTCTGGAACCTTACTAATTTCCTCATTTGCTTCTTCAATGTCCTTTCTACTATTCTCAGTGCCACACCCATTTAAAAACCCTTAAAGCAGAAAAGGTTTGTGTTTGTTTTGAGGACACAGTTACTCACAGGATGGGGTGAGGTGATGGAAAGAGAAACAGGGGAAGGAGGGCAGCTTTGGAGAGAGTAGATGGTCATGAAGGAGGAGGAAGAAACAGCTGGGTCTGTGAGAGATCCAAAGTATTTATTTCATGTCCTTATGTATTTTTCTATTGTTTCTTTGTAAACTATTTGGGGGGGGGGTGTCTGGAGAGATCGTTTAGTGGTTAAGGCACTTGTCTGCAAAGCCTAACAACCTAAGTTTGAATTGGAAGTATCCACATAAAGCCAGATACACAAAGTAGCACATGCATCTGGAGTCTGTCTGTCTCTCTTCTATCTCTGCTTGCAAATAAATAAATGAAAATATTTTTTAAAAATAAACTACTTTTGTCTATTTGTTTTGTGATATTTGTTTTGTGTTATGCACAACATAAGAAATACTTGTGGGGGCTGGAGACATGGTTTAGTGGTTAAGGTGTTTGCCTGCATAGCAGAAGGACCTAAGTTTGATTCCCCAGTACCCACATAAAGCCAGATGCACAAGGTGACATACGTGTCTGGAATTCATTTGCAGTGGCAAAAGGCCCTGGTGCATCCATTCTCTTTCTCTCTCTCTCTCTCTCTCTCTCTCTCTCTCTCTCTCTTTCTCTCTCTCTCTTTCTCTCTCTCCCTGTTTCTCTCTCTTAAATAAATTAATTAAATTGAATTTAAAAAAAATAAATACTGGCAAAAATATAAGGCCAGGTATGTTGAAACGTGCCTTTAATTTCAGCACTTGGGAGGCCAAGGTAGGAGAATCACCGTGAGTTTGAGGTCACCTTGAGACTACATAGGGAATTCTATATCAGCCTGGGCTAGGGTGAGACTCTACCTCAAAAAACAAACAAACAAAATACAGAGAGAGGGGACAGAGGTACAGACACGATAATCTTAAAAGTTTTAAATATTGTGGTTAGAATAAAATTGGCCTCTGTGAGGTGAGCACAGGCTGGGGTCTATCTGTACTTACAGGAGTAGAAATGGCAATGAAATGGCTTGTCCAGGCCTCACTGCCAGTGAGAAGATGGCCGTTGCTGAGACCAAGCTTCCAAAGATGCTCTCTTGCAGTACTGCATAGACAGCATGGCTCCAGAACAAAACCAGTTCAGCTCCTTGGCTTCCCACCCTGCTCCCTCAGCTGGCTACTTCCATTTGGCTTCCAGTCCCAATTTAACCCTTATGGCTTTGGATTGAAGAAGGTAGCATAGGGACTTAACTCTCACTTAGCATCCTGAGGCCCAGGCTTTATCCCCCAACACCACAAATAAGAGAAGACAAGCCTCTTGAAATAGTCCTTTCTGGATAGGGCTCAGCACTTGTGAAGTCCCCACCATCTGGGGGTCCCTACCTTTTGCACATTGCATTTGTTATTTTCAGTTGTCTGCTGTGTAATTTTTCCAACAGACAGAAAGTACACGAGGGTGGAACCATCTGGTCATCTTGACAGATGCTGGAAAAGCACTTGACGAAAGTCAACACCCATCCGTGATGAAATCTCTCAGCATCCAGGACTGGAAGTGAACGTCCTCAACCTGAAAAACCACATGTGAGAAAGGCCTGTGCCACACTCAACGAGTGTCCCCTGAAGACCAGGAACTTACACTCACCATCAAACCTTTGACAGGGAACAGGATGAGAGAAAAAAGAATAAAAGTTACCTCGGTTGGAAAGGCAAAAGGAATGTTGCTTTTCCTACAGATCACCCATGTAGAAAGATTAGAAGATTGGGCTGAGGAGATGGCTAGCGGTTAAGGCATTTGCCTGCAATGCAGAAGGACACAAGTTCGATTCCCCAGTGCCCATATAAAGCCAGATGCACAAGAGGGTGCATGCACCTGTAATTCATTTGCAGTGGCTGGAAATCCTGGCACTCCTATTCTCTCTGTTTCTCTGTCTGCCCCCCCCTCTCAAATAAATAAATAAAATATTAAAAAAGAAAACCTTAGAATATTAATTTTCAATATTTTTATTTGACTTCATTTGCAAGCACAGTGTGTGTGTGTGTGTGTGTGTGTGTGTGTGTGTGTGTGTGTGTGTGTATACCAGGGCCTCCAGCCACTCCAAAGGAACTCCAGACACATGCACCACTTTGTGCATCTGGCTTTTATATGAGTACTGGGGAATCAAACCCAGGTCATTAGGCTTTGCAGGCAAGTGCTTTAAGCACTTAGCCGTCTCTCCATCTGAGATTAATTTTTAAAATGTATACCTAGTAGTAAATGTAACAAAGATGGAAGATACAAGGTCAACACAAAAAATGAACCATATTTCTATATATCAAGGGACAATTAGAAATTAAAAAGCAACACAGTAACACTGCGTGGAAAATATGAAATATGGGGACTTCTGGGTAAGATGACACAGGAGCCTCGTCAAAGAAAGGGGGTTAGGAGGAAGCAAGATAACACATGCTAGGCTCCTGTTTTACTGACTAAGCCAGGTGAGATGCCCTGGGAGAACCACAGGGTGTTGCTACTTGGCATTGTGCATGGGCTGCAGCCAGCCTCCAGAAGAGCTTCTCTGGGCTCTGCCCTGCCCTGCCCTGCCCTGCCCATGCCAGCCTTGGAAACTGTGGGGAAGGATTTTTTGGCACTCACACCAGCCCTGCAACATCTGAAGAACCCAGAGGAGAGGACATTGGGACCCAGGAAGAAAACTACTCTCCACAACCTCCCCACCTTCATCAGCCAGCACAAGGAACACAGAAGATTCAGGAAGCCATGAACTTCCCTCCCCCACACAGTGTCCAAATCTAGCCAGCTGAGATAAGCCCACAGTGCACCAAAGTGAGAACTGCTTCACGATTTAGCATGCATTGGTGCTGCTCCCCCTTTTTTGTTGATGACCACTGAGGACACTCAAATCTGGCCAAAGCACTGAGAAGTGACAATTGAGTGTTTAGCACTAAAGGAGACATCTCTGTCTCACTCTCCAAAGCTCAGGGAACATTGAGAAAGAGGTCGTGAAAAGAATGTCAGAACCAAGGGATGGGGAGGAGTGCTTTGTTATGTCATCTTCCAGACATAAAGTAGTCATTGCATTTATGGCCTCACAGCAGCTCTTGTAACCTGCACAAGATCTGCACCATGCTGGGCCCATCAACATGTCCTCATGGACAATAGAGAAGGGCAGAAAAGAAAAAAATACACATATAACATCAAAATGGAAGATGCACTAGGTAGAAAGAAGGGTTCAGTGGAAGGGGGTGGAGGGCAAAAAAAATAAAGAATGGGGGAGGATTGAGATCAAAATATGTAATGGACATGTATAGAAATTGACAATTTAAAGTTTTTTTAAAAATATGCAATACTTATGGACACCCTAACAGAATATACGCAAGACATAAACTGAAAATTTCAAAGAATTTTGTGAGGATAAGGATGATGTGAACATGGAGAGATGTGCCATTTCTATGGAGGATTGGAAGTCACAAGATTATCAAGATGTTGACCTTGCCCACATGGATCTACAGATTCCAAACAATCCCAAATAAAATTCCCAATGATCTTTTGTAGAAAGTGACACGATAATCTTAAAACTCATGAGAATGCAAATGATATAGAGCAGCCAAACATTTGGAAAAAGAACAAAGTTGGAGGACTTACACTATTTGATTTCAAGATTTACTATAAAATTACAATAATCAAGATAGTGTGATATTACAGAAAGCTAGATCTGTATAAGCCAGGAGTCAGCAAATTTGTCCATCAAATGCCAGATTGGAAACACCTTTGTCTTTGCTGTCTCTGTTTTAACTTTGCAAAGCAATCATAGAAAGTATCCGAAGAAATGAATGGGTTTGATGGGGTACCAACAAACCTTTATTTATAAAAGCAGGTAGTGGGCCACATTTGGTTTTGTCAACCCCTTCAACAGATCAAAATGACAGAAGAGTTCAGAAATAGAACTCTAAATACGTTCTTAGTTGACTTTTGTGTTTTGTTTTGTTTTGTTGTTGCCCAGTCTGGCCTGGAACTCACAATCCTTCCTCCTCAGCCTCCTGAGAGATGAGACTGTGGGCATGTCTGAATCAACATGCCCCACTTCTCCATTGATCTAACTTGTGTACTAACGGGGATCTCCAGAGAAATAGAACAGTGTATTGCATGTATATGTGTTCTCTCTCTCTCTCTCTCTCTCTCTCTCTCTCTCTCTCTCTCTCTCTCACACACACACACACACACACACACACACACACATATGAGGGGATTTATTAGGCTAAAAAGTCCCATGATCAAGCATTTGCAAACTGGAGACAAGGGTTAACATGGTTCAGTTGATCCAAAAAGCCAGAAGCCAGCTGGGCATGGTGGCACATGCCTTTAATCCCAGCACTCAGGAGGCAGAGATAGAAGGATCATCATGAATTCGAGGCCACACTGGGACTACATAGTGAATTCCAGGTCAGCCTGGGCTAGAGTGAGTCCCTACCTCAAAAATAAAAAAAATAAATAAAATGCCAGAAGCCTTAGAACCAAGTAAGCAACAGGCCCCCAGACCAAGGTTGAAGTGTCTAGAGTCGGGTGTCCAGGGCAGCAAGAGAAGCATGCCCTGCTCCAGAAGGAAGAACCAGACAGTAAATTTACCGTTGCAGCTCAGCCCCCATGCATTTGGGTAGCTCCACCCATGCTGAGGCCCGGTCTTCCTCGCTCAGTTCACTTATGGACTATGGAGGTGCTATCATAGACTTCCCACTCTTTCTGTCCCTCAACCTAATCAAAGTGACACCCAAAATTAACCACCCCTATGAAGAAGGGATTAGTCAGTGAAAAGAATTAGAAAATTTGAACAATCATTTGGGAAAGGGAAACCTTGAACTTTTGCTTCACACCACATATTTTTTTATTATTTATTATTTTTCACAATGAGTTGATATCCCCATTTCCCCACTGCCCCCCTCCCCACCCCCAATCAGCTAGATATCCTCCTCCATGGGCCATCTGGATGAGTCCTTGTGGCAGGGGACCATGGATAGCCTAGTATTCAGCCCAGTTCTCCTGGCCCAAGTGTGTTGTTTCTGAGGTGTGCCATGCCTCTGGATAGTCTCCCCCACCACGGCACATCACATATTTTTTTTTTTAAATTACCAGGTGTGGTGGCACATGCCTTTAATCCCAGCACTCTGGAGGCAGAGATACGAGGATCTCTGAGACTATATAGTGAATTCCAGGTCAGCCTGAGCTAGAGCGAGACCCTACCTCAAAAAGCCCCCCCCCAAAAAAAGATTAAAGGAAGGATTCCCTTCTTCCTCAAGGATCCAAGCCCCTTTTTGATGAGAAGAACTCATAAATAATCTTCCTCATCATTATCTAAAATCCCCCCTGTCCCCCTCAACAGGACCCCAAGCCTTGGCTGGCCTGTGAATCTGATTTGTGAATTTTCCCCTTGCTTCTCCTAGTCTCTGGCCAAGGATAAATCTTCCTTCACTGTTCAGTGGGCTCTGGATCTTGCTATTGGCTCTATTATTCCAAGAGAGAATCATGGCTCAGTTTGGGATCAGAAATTGGCAAAAACAAAACAACTAGTTATAAAAGGAGGAAAAAAGACAAAAAGATTTTATTAAAATGAATCCCTATGCCTGACTTGAAAGGAATCCAAAGAAGTCAATAAACTGTGAGTGACAGACTGAAACCTTGCCCAGCAGTCCATACGGCCTAAGAAGCCAAAGATATTTTTTAATATTTGCTTTTGAATTTATAAAAGGGAAGTTACAAGAATACATCTGAGGTAAATTGTTATACTGGCAAAAATAATGTGAAATAGAAGAAAACTCATCAATGGCAAGTACAGAAACCTAACTAGTTTACTTCAAGAGAAGTGTGTTGGGTTTGAGAAGTGGCTTAATGGTTGTTAAGTTTGCACTTGCCTGCAAAGCAGAAGGACCTGAGTTTGATTCCCCGGTACCCACATAAAGCCAGATGCACAAAGTGGTGCATGTATCTGGAGTTCGTTTGTAGTGGCTGGAGGCCCTGACATACACATTCTCTCTATGTGTCTGCCTCTCTCTCTCTCTCTCTCTCTCTCTCTCTCTCTCTCTCTCTCTCTCCCTCTCACATAACAGTTAATCCTCTCCAGCCCAAGGAGAGCTTCATGAGCCATCTGTAAAACACAGCCTCGTTCTTTTCTTTTCCCTTGTTTAATTACTCACTTCATTTAGCTTTATTTCTCTTTTTCTTCTTGGGCAAAGACAGCATTGTGTTTAGGTTAAATTAACACAGATCTAATAATAAAGGGAAAAATGTTTCTTTTTGACAATTCCTACTCTGAAGAAAATTCCCAAATTAGCCCTGAACCACTAATATTTACTTGTTATAAACAAGCTCAGATTTTTTCTTTGTTTAAACACTTGAGACAACCCCTCTCTCCTGCCAAAACAGCTCCTGATGGTTTTCTATTTAAACCATTTCTGGGAGAAGCAGCTGCCAGGATCAAAAGGCACCACTTGTCCTTAGGAACTTGCTGGCTTGGAGTAGCTGCTATTTCTGACTCCAAAAAAGTTCAAGTGCATTCACACTCAACGGTTGCAAGTTACACATGTTTCATATGGTTTCCAGTATGTCCTTTCTAGTCATTCCAGACTATCACAGCTGGATTTCTATGGCCAGCACTGTTCTTCCCATCTGAAAGAATGTCCTGGGACTTTTTCTAATGGCTCACACTTCTATAGAGAACTATTCATGTTTTTCCTTTTCCGGCATGAAGTTTTGATAACCCAATGAAAGCAGTGCCAACCAAACTGTGAAAATATTTTTTCCAAAGACCTAATAAACCACTTCCTCTGACACATCAGACCTGGCTCGGCCCATATAAAGAGACAAGAAAGATTCCATTTTCTCATCCTACAAGAATGGAATGAAACTCTGAGGCCACGTGTGGCCATTTAAAGCAATCATGTGTTTTCTTTTTAAAAATTATTTATTTATTTATTTATTTATTTGCAAGCAGAGAGATAGAAATGCATATGGGACGGGCATGGAGAGAGAGAGAGAGAGAGAGAGAGAGAGAGAGAGAGAGAGAGAGAGAGAGAGAGAGAGAGAAAATGGGTGCACCAGGGCCTCTAGTCACTGCAAACAAACTTCAGATGCATGCGCCATCCTATGCATCTGGCTTATGTGGGCAATAGGGAATCGAACCCAGGTTGCTAGACTTTGCAGGCAAGTGCCTTAACTGCTGACCCATCTCTCCAGCCTACTGATTGTTTTCTTTCCTCTTCTTTTCCTTCAAATATCTCTTCAATGAGAACTTGTTCTATTATGAAGTCTTCCTTTAGACAGATGGATGGATGGATGGATGGATGGATGGACGGACGGACAGATGGACGGACAGACAGACAGATAGTTAGGTAGACAGACAGACAGACAGACAGATGATAGAGTAAATACTTAATACATACATACTGTACCACGGAAATGGAAGTTTCTGTACAAAATAAGAATTCAAGGAGATTAATGTGGTTGAATAGGTTTTGCATACTTGCTGGAATACAAAACCAGAAATTTTATTACTCTAAATTGGTTTTCTGAAAAAATCTAGACAACTAATGCCATTTAATATATTGTAGTTCACACGGGCACTTGAAGAGTGGTTACCATGGTAAAATTATAAAATTAAGTTTATCTAATGTGTCAGCTGTTCTCAGTAGCCACTCTCTTCCCACTATTTACATTAGCTCTTAGTGCCTAAAGACTGGTGCTAATTCATCAAAATATCTTCCCAGTCAGCAATATATATATATATATATATATATATATATATATATATATATATCCCTAGATACCACAAACCCAATGTCTCCATTTTACATATTGCTGTCTAGTGAAAGTTTTTAATATCAGATAATTAATAAAGATGGGACTGTCAACATTTGCACAGGCCCTGACTTTTGCTTTCCTCTGATCCTCACTCATAAAGGTCCCATTAAAAAGCCAGCGCAGTCCTGTATTTGTTAAGGCCAAACTAAGCCACTATGACCATACGGTGGCATTAAGAACAAGCAAGCTTCTTTCTCACTCATATTCCAGTGTTGAGGAGATGATTGGTCCCTGATGCTGAGGAGATGAGTCCGGGATTCTGGCACAGTTCTGCTCAGGGAGTCAGCTTCTTTCTATTGTGTTCCTCCACTATTTCCTCAGGGTTCTGTAGTTATTTTGTTTCAGTGTTTTGGCATATGTGTGTGTGTGTGTGTGTGTGTGTGTGTGTGTGTGGACACACCTGTGCAGGTGTATATGTGTGCAAATGCATGTGGAAGCCAGAGGTTGACAGCTGGTGTCATCCCCATCACTCCTCACTGTATTTACTGAAGCAGGGATTCTCATATGAATACAGAGCTCCCCAGTTTGGCTCACCTACCTAGCCAGCTTTCCCAGAGACCTTTGTCTCAACTCCCAAGCTCTGGAATTACAGGCTGGATACTACACCTATCTGGCATTTACCCCGTGCTGAGGATCCAAACTCCTGGCATCACACCCAGCCATCTCCCCATCCTCCTCACTGGTTTGGTTTGTTTTGAAACAGTGTCTCTTACTCTGCAACCCAGACTGACCTCAAATTCACAGCTATCCTCCTGCCTCAGCCTCCCAAATACTTCCTCGGACATTTTGTGGTTTGGGCTGAGTGGCCACAGAGCTAACAATGGCCAA